>CAAKHG010029853.1:1841-21340 GCA_901007715.1 Dactylopterus volitans
CTTGTAGGTGGAGTTCTCAGTCGTGAGAAATGCCGCATGGCAGTTGTATTGAGCACAACCTCCGCTGTTTGCTGGCAGGATGATAATGCTTTGGTCTTTGTTCAAGGATGTTGTGAGACAGCGATTCTCGGGTTTGCCATATATTTATCAGCATACACTTCATTACATTTTCATCAAAGGCATATCAAAACATAAAGCTTAAAGTAACCCTTCATGACTTTGCCATCAAAGACATTTCAAAGTTAGCATAATCTTGTAGACATCACCCGGTTCATATTCGATGAGTGAGCAACCCTAACTGGGCTAGTGAATGATGATGGTCGTGATGATGGTGAGATGAAGCTTCATGAAGCATTTAAGCTTCCCACCAAAATGGTTCGGAAAAGGGTTCATTTCTCGAGGCTTCAATTGCACACAAAACCACCTGATGTCCAAAGTGTGTAAAATGGGCAGCTGTTATCTTAACCATGTCATCTGTGAGTCACTGTATTCTGTTTCAGACAGCTGTAGGGAGTGTGACTAATAAATAATGGAAAAAAAAGTATGACCATACCATGTATCAATATAGTGTATGTTCTAGTGAGTATATTATGACTATACTGTATCACATGCATGCATAATAAACTGTAATTGTTTTGTGGAGGCATCCTATGTGTGAACACCAATCATTTGGCCAAAAATTGTATTATGGTGTAGTGTCATATAATATAATGGCAGTAGGGGTAATATTCGTGTCCTGTGTCACTTCTGGAAAATGGTATTGGAGGACAGTGAATACAGGGTACATGGGCTCATGGCGTCACCCGAATCCTCGCGTACAGGTGAATTCATCCCTCCCCCATCCACCCGAATTAATTATATGATCACATTTATAGACCCGACCTGACCGCACATCCACATGTCAAGCGATTATTATTATTTCTGGTATTTCTCAACCTCAGGTTTTAGTTGACTAATCACAGAAATGCATTGATTAATGGATAATTGGGCCATCTGTCCATCTTATTTCTTGTCTTTTTATTTTATAATAGTAGGCCTACTTGTACTCCAAACAATTTCACCGTATGAATTTAAACATTTTAGATTTTTTGAAGAACACGGAATATCAATTAACAGTATTTCCTGGCTGATGTTGTCATCAAGGAATGTCATGTTTTATAATGTATATGCACGCGTGGCTACACTTTTGTGCACCGATTTACACATAACCATTAGGCCATTTCTTAGTGGGAAATAAGAAAGAAGATGAATATATAACATAGAATGATGCTGGTTTTAAATAAATATTATTTAAACTTATTTTCTGCCCTCCTAAAACGGCAACAGGTAGGCCTGTAATAGCCGTAACAACACAAGCGGACAGTATAAATCCTGAACGTTACAGCTTCCTATTTATTTTTAAAAAAATATTTGTTTGCTGTCCAAATGCTAACCCTAAACCACACCAGATCTGCTATTAATTTAATATTTGAATTTGTCCAATCCACGGATATACGCGGTTAAAACCGGGGATAATATATTCATTTTTGTTAAGAAACAATCGTTTTTCAGTGATGTTGGGGTTTAGGCAACCACTCGCATTCGCACGCACACCTACAGGCAATTTAGTGTAGCCAATTAACCTCCGCATGCTTTTGGAGGTGGGAGGAAGCCGGAGTACCCGGAGAGAACCCACGCAGACACGAGGAAAGCATGAGAACTCCGCATAAAAAGATCCCAGGCCAGGAATCGAACCTGCAACCTTCTTGCTATGAGGCAACAGTGCTGACAACCGTGTCGCCCTTGACCTCATTTTTAAATTTTTATTTTTGTCATTGATAAAAAGAATTAGATTTCACACTTAGTGTTCCTCTTTATCATTACTTGACACACAAACACTGAGTGTTAGGGGTGTGATTTCTGTCACAAGTGATATACAGAAGATGCATGCGCTAAGTCGGGGCAGGATTACTTCCTCCTGCACAGAAGGATCCAGTACAAGAAGTATTAATGTAGTAACTGTAAAATGTGTGGAAGTATAACTTTTATCTCTGCTTCTCCCACAGTGGAGACCTACAATGACATGGCCTTTGGTGACATCTTCCTTCACCTGCTGACAGGACACCTCACTCTGCTCTCTGATGAGTTTGGAACTGAAGAGTTTTGTTCGGTCATCTTCGGCAGCTTCCTCCTCACTTCTTTTTCCAGGTGAGGTGCTTTTGCTGATCATGAAATATAACTGCACAACTAAACACACCAAATTAACTTTTTAATATAATGTCCCCCTAATGCAATGTCCCCTGACATTTTGTTTTATGTTTACATCTTTAGTAAAGAGAATGTCCACAGACACACTCTACGTATGTTGCTGCATCTCCACCACAAAGTGCTGCCTTCATTTATGGAAACCTTGACGAAAACCCTTGAACCTCCAAAACAGGTTGGCTTAATTTCTACATAACTTGAAGTGATAAGTCAATCAGCAAGAGGCTCTTCTATCTACAGTAGTGTATGAAGGAGTTTATGTCTCAGCCATTGCATTTTAAATACCTTATGGATATTGCAGTGGTGATACAGAATGTGGCTAATGGGTGGGCCTGTAAAAATCAAGATGGGCCTGTGTTAAAGCTACAAGTGAAATAATATGTGGGGGGGGAGAAACTAGCGGACACAAAGTGCATTTTAGTATGACCAATATAAATTTAAGATAAATTATAAAGAAAAGAGGAAATGGCATAATTTCAAACCCAGCACTGCATTATACCCATATGAGAATAGCTTCATGAGGATTAACGCTACTGAAAGACCCTTCATGTTATAAGCAGGGAAAATGTAAATCCAGGAACCAGTCTTAGAAACATATGTATGCATATATCTATGTGTATATATACTGACTCTTTGTGTTACCTGTTGATGACTAAAGAGCAGTGAGCCGCTGAAAGAGCTGCACAGCCAGCTGATGGAGAAACTGGAGGCCCAGAAAAGGAGCCCTCCACCACCAGAGGAAGCTCCATCCTTGGATCTGGGGCTGCACCCTGTGACTGTGCCCACTACCTCCGCCCCGACCACACCTCTCTAAACCAGCAAGCATGGACAGAAATCTCAAATAACAAAATGTAAATACAGCTACAAGTTGGCTGATGGACATTCAAAAAAGAATGGACATTTTACATTTCTGTTTGTTGTTTAATGGTTTAATATGTTTGAATTTTTTTCTGAGAGGGTCTTCCAGCTCCTAGTGTGTCATCCAGTTGCCAAATGTTTTGGGGGGGTTTTTAATTCAACATTTCTGCTCTATTCAGCTTTTTTTTTTTTTTTTATAAATAACTGGGTTGTTTAACATTTGGTCAGGAGTGCAAAAACCTGTAAATAAATAGTTATTTAGAAACTATTATGGTGTGATTGTCTTCAGTGCAAACTCACAAAGTTCATCTTATGAAACAACGTATCATGTCTGTCCAGATTCTGTCAATAGAAAACAACTTGACGAATAAACAAGCTCTGGTGTTAATACATCAGATTGTTGACTTTGCCCAATAACCACATACAGATGGTGAAAAAAGAGAATGTATCACTGGACTAGGTGTCCTGAGGACAATTTCATCTCAAGTGTAATATTTTCAAATAAAAATGACTAAATGTGATCACCCACTAACCTGTGTGTGATTTTGAAAGTGGTGAATGGGTTTGCATCTATTTAGCTTTTTAATACAGTACTCAAGGCACTTTGTGTGGGACAGAGATGGAATATTAACTTGAGGTGAAAATTTACACATTAAATTCCCGGGTTACTGGTGTGGTGAGTCTATATGCTGCTGAAAGCAGGCACAAAATCAATTCACGGCATTTTAACCGCAACCATCATTTTATGGAAAATGTATGATAGTAGCAGTAAATATCATGACCCAGATTTTGAAATCCTTTTGAATTGTGCAATTCTTTTGTTGTCACCTCAGACTAAGGAGATGGATCATTTCCCATACTGATTCAGTCACTGACACTTCATAAAGCCTGGTGTCACAAACTGGTAGAACGATGCAGGTGCAGATGATTTATACTCAGCTCAAAGAACAACTGGACAAATCCAAGTCTGATAAGAGTCTTCATGTCATTGAAATCACTGCATGGAAGCAGCTGCTGTTGAGAGATTCAATCATTTGGTGACACATTCCAGGAAAATACTGTGTGAATGAAAGGAGAAAGTGGCAGCAGACACATGCTTGGATACAAGATCACAAAATGAAAATGATGTGGTTTGTAGGCAATAGCTTTCATACTCATCATAACACAGAATAAGGGAGTGTTTTTTTAGAATTGTTTTTTCATTCATCCGGGAGAGCCCCATACACAAGCTGCACTGCTGGAATTTATTAAATTTGTTGTGCATCTGTAAACAGATATTTTCTAAAAAAAAAAAAAAAAAGAAAAAAGGAATACTTTAGTTTACTTTAATGAAGTATGTAACAGGCCATAGTCTTACCAAAGCAGTTGAGAAGTGTATGAAAAATGACATGACAGATTGAGGTGATAGTGGCATGAAAGTATATATTCTGATTTATTTTTAATTGAAAGATGTAGTTAGTCACAGGTATGGAAGGAAAACTATCATCAGTCATTGTTACTTTTCATGACACAAATCAAAAATGTACATAAAGTAAATTTTTAAAATGTGGCATGTCCAAAAGTTGGGGCACTTTGAGCTTTCAAGTCTCAGCTTCTTTTTCCAAAAACATGGAACAGCTTTTTTC
Organism: Dactylopterus volitans; assembly: GCA_901007715.1. Taxonomy (NCBI): domain Eukaryota; kingdom Metazoa; phylum Chordata; class Actinopteri; order Syngnathiformes; family Dactylopteridae; genus Dactylopterus; species Dactylopterus volitans. The sequence goes on from CAAKHG010029853.1 coordinate 6,569, forward strand.
GCCTTAACAGCTCTCGTTAGGAATGCTGGCGAATACAACATTTTTCAAAACTTCACAAATCGTCTTGTTGCACACTTTAATGAGCACTTAGTGGTCATTTTAATTCTATTTGCAGCAGGAACGTCAAATGCAGCACACACACAAAACAGCACTTTATTGTTACTGACAGGCTTATGGCCAGCATCACACTAAAGCACTGCACTGCAATCTTAATGCTTTTGATAGAAGCGTTCACTCAGCAAGAAATTCCCTCTTGTGGCAGATGTTGGTCATGACAGTTTACTTTTAAATTGGCTTATGCAACGAAAACATACCAGAGCAAATTGAACATCAATAATTTCCACAAAAACATAAACCTTGTCACTTTAAATTGACAGTATGTAGGAGGCATTGGAGGAAGTGCCTCATTTATGACTATCCACTATCTGGGGAACATTCAAGTAGTCCTTTTTGCTTAAGGGAGCTGCTGACTGAGTGAATTGACCTGGAAGTATCTATGTAGCCCCAACTAACAGTGCAACAACTAATAGAAAAAAAGAGCTCTAAAGCTTCTTATATTAGCCCCTTTAGCATAGGATACACAAGACTTTATTTAAATGAATTTAAAATAGTATCATGTTTTTTGCATTTTTTGTCCTGTGTAATTAGCAACGCCGATATTTCTAATTATCTCACATTCTTCTGCTTATTCCGGTTACGGGTCGCAGTCGTGCTGGAGCTGATCCCAGTTGACAACGGGTGAACAGCGGGGTACATCCTGGACGAGTAGCCAGCTCATCGCAGGGCCACATAAAGGACAGACAACCACTTGCACTCACATGCACACCTACGGGCAATTTAGAGTAGCCAATAAACCTCAGCATGCTCTTGGAGTTGGGAGGAAGCCGGAGTACCCGGAGAGAACCCACGCAGACACGGGGAGAGCATGCAAACTCCACATAGAAACACCCCAGGCTGGGAAGTGAACCTGCGACCTTCTTGCTATGAGGCAGTGCTAACCACCGCACCACCGCGTCGCCCCTTCATTCATTCATCTTCTTCCACTTATTCCGGATACAAGTTATTTCTAATCATGACATGTGAGAATTTTGAAAATCACTTACTATATTCTTACCTTCATTCTTTATTTTTCATTCTACTGTGTTGATATCTGCTCTTATTGAAACCTGCAGTACTGTTAACTCAACACTGCTGGTGCTACACCTGGATTTTATTTCAGGGATTAAGTAACATGTTTTTAATGTTAAACATTTGAAGTATGACTATAATGCTGCTGTTGTGAAAAGGTCTAAGTTTGTTTTTAACTTGCTTGAAACTTCAGATTGATGATATGCAGTCGTTCTGCAGTTCAACGCGATGACTATCTTGTATTAGCGGCCCATTATATCCCATTTTATAATTTCATTTTCACCAGTTGGGATCATGAGGATAAATAATGGACATGAAGGTGAGCAACCGTTGTGTCAATCATTTCATTTCACTGTTACAGCTTCTTTTCCTTTATTTATTTTCATTAATTCTGGGAATGAATCATTGTTTTTTTCATGTGTATTTTGATCTACGTTTAACAACCCGCTGACAGTGCGCAAGGAGAAGATGGTCTTTTTCGAAGTCTTATGCTTTCTCTCTCACATCTTTCCTTGACCAGTGACGTTTTCCAATGGGATTAAGGAAAAGTAGACGGGAGAACGCACAATTTCTAGATACCTCTCAAAGGTTAAAATGGTGAATAACGGCAATAATAGAGCGCACAAAAATCATTAAGGCTTTGAAAATCATGGTTTACATGCTCAGAATTACTAGTGAACTTATCCAAAGTTTCATTTGACTGTCTTTGACCTACTTCGGAATATGTAGTTTCAGAATTCATTTTCGATGTGTGCGAGACGGACCGGTGACGTCAGGCAAATAGGCGGGGCTGTAATCGGAAGTGTGTCTTGTTTGTGCGAACAGGTGATCTTTGGCGTGGCCGTGCGATCGGAGCAAACATGGGGAAAGTTCAGGAGTTTGTGATCACGTTCGATAAAAATAAAGTGGTGTACAGCCCGGGGGATCGCATCACTGGAACCGTGACCATCAAAGTGAGCCAGCCGCTACCCGTTAAAGGTAAGAGGCGCACGAACAGAGCGCACCTGGAAGAATGTCCTCCTCCCCTAATAAGGAAGTGAAGGCCGCAGACGAGAATACACCAGCTAATTTGGTTTCACACTGACAGAACTATAATAAGGTTGATTTGACGCGTTTAAAACGTGCTAAAGTGGGTTAGATTGACGCTTATTTAGTGTCACTATTGTGATCCTGTAACGCATTTAGTTATTTCCGAGAGAGATGATAATGGAACTTTAGAAGAATTTAGTATGTTGTTCTTTTTTAATTATATGAGTAGTGTTCATTCTGCCACTGTTTAACCATCTGTGCTAAATTTACTCGCTACTAATCCACGTCTCATACTTTACCGCTGAGTTCCATTGACTGTAATACAAGCTTTTTCCAAGTGGGGTTACAGGACCCCTAGGGGTCCTCAGCCACACCAGGAAAAGTTTGATTTCACTTTTATTTGCTTCTGAGGGAAGAAGTATTTGTACTCAAACATTTAAACGTCGGACATCTGACACGGCATCACGGATCAGAATTGTAATGATTTGTAATTTTTAATATATATATTTTGTTTCCACCTTTCTTGGGAAAAAAGTGAAGTTCCTGGTTGTTTTCTCTGAACTAATTTATTGTTTGTTTTCAGATAATTTATTGCTAATCAGTTCCTTTCCTGTGTTCTTGAGTAAAAAACATTGTGAACCTGCTGGAGGAGAATGTGATGAGCAATTAATTAATTGGCAAAAACAAGACATTGGGCATTTTTTCTTTGACAAAAGGTGAAAATGTTTATTAAAAATTACTGCAAAATCAAAATATATCATTTTTTCTGAACGTGTTTTTCTTGTCAATGCATGTGAAAGGCGTCTTGAGCCAAACAGGGGTCCAGAGAATAAACTCAAGTTTGATGAAAGGTCGCTCATTGTTTTGCCAAGTTTTATCTAGTTTTCTATCCATGTAGGCACAAACAGATCCGGTGGAACCTGGGAATAGGCTGAACACAAAATCTTTTGCTCCATCTACAGACTTATGGTTCATCTCTGACAGTAATCATAATAGTGCCATCTTTGTGTCCTGAGTTTGATTCAGGACACAAGTCTGATCAATCTTCAGCTAATTCAGATCTATACTGTAAATTCAACATACAATACTTCAATTACTTATCAGTGCAGTTGAATTTGTCTTATGGATACAAATTAAGTGAATAGCATGCTAGAGATCTGGTTTCAGGTGTTTTCTGATAGCTTTGCCAACATTTATCATCACCGTCATCACCTCCTTAATACTGTGACAGCCTCTGTGGTTCTGGCTTCTCTACAGAAACGAAAGGCCCAAACAACTAGAATTTTCTCTGCACTGTTCACTGAGACATTTTATCGTGGCTGAATCTCAGTGTTCAAATGTCAGTGAGACTAAAGCAGTTAAACTTTTGAAAACCTTCTGAGGTTTTTCTGTTTGTGTGGTCTGAAATATCAAGACAGTCTTTCTTTGGAGGTAGTTAAATTCAGGAGGGGTAGATCATCTGAGCTCCTCTGTCTTTAATCATGCCCTGATTATGAGGTGAGTGCATCTCTCACCTTGCAGAGGGCAGCTTTTGTGTGTTTGGGAGTGTCTGTCAAACTGCTTGCAACCTGTTTACATTCCTCTTCGGGTAAAGCTGGTTGGATTGTTAGCGTCACAATGCGACCTCCCAGGAAACAAACTCCTCTCCCTGTTCAAATCACTTATGGATACTAAAACTAGCTGGGCAACAGGATGCAAGACATTTCTGAGCACATACTGACCATCTGTTTTACAAAAATGTTTAAGCCATTGTGGTTCACCCCTGACATGATTGATATGAGGATATTAAAGAACTGTTTAAACTGTGAAGAATCGACGCCCCGAGAGGCATGTATGTCCTTTTTTGGGACCTAATGGGTGTTCTTTGGACATTACTACATTTTATTTTAAAGAAGTGTAACTCTTGCTACATTAGTGCCTGGCATCTGCACGACTCCTGATTTTTAGCAGCCGTAAAACATGTGGAAACACTGCTGGTCCTGTTAGTTTGAAAACTCTGGGGTTCTGTTTAGATGTGAATGAGCAGAAATAGGGACCTTTGAAACGACAATACATAGCCCCATGTTTGCTCCCTGATTGGGTATTATAACTGTTAATAGTCATAGTTAATCAAATCAAATGAAACCAATTTTATTTGTATTGCCCAGAATCATAAATCGCATTGTCCCAGTGCACTTTACAATCTGCACAGTGGACGACATCTTTTCTCCTTAGACCCTCGATCTGAAAGAGGAAAAACTTTTTAAAAGGAAAAAAAATAATTAAACTTCAGGAAGCGCCACAGAGGACGATCCCTCTCCCAGGTATGTACAGCCAAGCAATGGGGGCAGCATAGCTCAGTTTATAGAGTGGCCGTCTAGTAATCGGAAGGTGACTGGTTCGATCCTCAGCTCCGGCAGTGACGGTGTCCAAGTGTCCTTGAGCAAGATACAGTTTGGCTCCTCCATCAGTGAGTTAAAACGGGAGTTAATTGTCTGCTAATTTGCAGAATGGTAGAATTGTAGATGTCACATGTACAAATTACTGACAAATAAGGATGATTTTACTGACAAATAGCTGACAAATTACTAACAAATCCTCATTTGTCTTACTGACAAATAAGGATGATACATAACAGGAATGGATTAAAGACAACACGCACCTGTACCAACTACCTTCCTGTCCACTGCGTGGACAGAGCACATAGAGGAAATTAGAAATATTTTTGACAAGCACACATATGTGGAATGTGAAACCTGGATGATCCATGAGGATGGTGTTGTTGTGCTCGGAGCTCGATGGCCACGCAGGGGGCATCATTTGTTGAGCTCACACTGTTGGGCAGTGTTGATATCATAGGCCTTGCACACAGGCCTCATAAATGCTGTGCTTTAATTATGATTGTTGGTTATCAAAATTAGTAAAATATTAATGTTGAGATACTAATATTTACTATAAAAGAATAATAGGATTTAATTTTACATTAAATCCACCTCGCGGCACCAGATAACCAATGTTACAAATCCGTCTCAAAAGTTATCCTGTTAGCGCATAACTTGATTGATAATTACGTTCATAATTATGATCAAATTACTTTTTTAACAGTAGCACAGGTGAAGGATTTGGAGTTCTTGGCAGTGTATGTTGGCAGAATTCACTTTATACAACATCAAACAGACAAGCAAGTTCAAAGAAGTTTATTGATTAACAATTGTGTTTATGTACAGTGTGTGTGTGTGTGTGTGTGTGTGTGTGTGAGGTGCGGCCTGAGGCTGACCATCGTGATGTGGGGGAGGGGGTCACGGGTGCGACCCCTTTGTTCACAGCTGAATCACAGGACTCAGATGACCAGTCAAATTGCCAATGACAGGCTAAACACAATAACAGTAATATTGAATTGTATCAACATACACTGGTAGGGTGGAAAGTTCTATGTTTAGTCAAATGTAGATGAGGTAAGCTGACTAGGCCCAGTATGTTACCACGTCCTGTGTATGCAAAGTCCAGTTATTGCAATGTTCAATTGGGTGACATCCAGTTGATTGTCTTTTGCCCAGTGAACTGTTGAAGTCCTGGCCGTGGTTGGAGTCTTGTTTCCTCTGGTGGAGCTCGTCCAGGCTAACTCGGTGGCTCTTTGGCCGGTTAAAATCAACTGGCAGACTTGTGTCGTGCCAGTGGTGCTCGTCTTGTCCTTTGGTAGGCACTCGCATGGCTATCAAGGCTTGGTCCAATGGAAGCCTCTGCCTTGTGCAGGCTTCATGGAGGGTTGCAGCAGCAGCATCAGCTGAGAAGCTGCTGGAGAGATGCAGAGCTGATGAGATAAGAACAGAAGAACCTAAGAGAAGAAGGCAAGAGAACAAGTGAGGGGGGAGAAGGAAGCTTCTCCTTTATACGTATATCGCCTGGTGACCTGAGGGGTCCCGGCCATAAAATAGCCAATCGAAGCTGGAGCTGGGGGTTTTCACCCAAGTGTGAAAACTTGAGGAATGCTGGGAAAATGAGTCCAGTGGCTTCCTTTGTGTGGAGCAAAGAAAGCCATGCGGCCTTATCCTCTATTTTGTAGGGACAAAGGCACAACATAGCTATTTAAAATATAATTTTTTTAGTCTGTTTCTAATTTGCATCTTTGTTGCATTTTCTGCTATTTCACTATTTGTATTTTTGTCTGGGTGTGGGGTGTGGTTGCAGTTTTCTCTGTACACGCTTTTCCTTTTTTTCCGCCGCTGCTCTCCTCCGGTGTGCTTGTTTGACGGGAGGCGTGGCTGCTCCGACTCTCCCTGACTGCAGCCGAATTACACACCTGTCAACAATCCCTCTTTAATCAAGTGCTCTATATAATCCTGGCTCTGTCTCCACCCTGACGCCACATAATTCCGTAATTCATGGTAGTGCTAGAACAGTTGCAGCGCTGCCCGATCCCCAGTGTTATCCGTTGTTCTCGTGAGTCTTCAAGTTTGTGTCTTTTTCCCGTGTCTCCAGTGTAGCGCTCTTTGTCCCCTTGATCAAGCCGACCCCGTTCACCTTCCGCGCTCTTCGACACGCTTGTCTGCCACACCATGTTGTGTTGTCAAAATTCCACTTTGTTAAGGCAATTTATTAATAACGTGTTCAACACTGTTTACGTTTCCCCTGTTTTCTGCTACTTAGGGTCCACCTGTATCACGAGACGTAACAGAATTACCTGGTCAAAATGGACCGAGCAGAAGCAGAGAAAGTGAGGCAGTGGTTATCGGCGCAGGACATCTTAGTTGGCCAACATGATGCTAAGTTTGAAGGACTCGTAGAAACGTTACAACAGCTTGCCAGTAGTGTCAATAAGCTAAGCAGTTGTTTCGAGGTAATTACTGCTCAATATACTGCCTTCGCCACATCGCCCGCACGTCACCATCCCTTGCCGTGCAAGCACCCGCTTCTGCTTCCCCAACTGCCTCTTCGTCCCATTTTGCCTCACAAACCGTTTGTTCCAAAACCAGCTAGATATTCTGGTGATTTGGGCTGTTGTTCAGTTATTATTTCAATGTTCACTCATTTTCAGCCAGCACACTGACTGGTCCAAAGTTGCGTTCGTCTCAAGCCTTCTTTCCGGTGAAGTGGCAGCTTGGGCTCTAGCTGTTTCAAACACCAATCCGACCATTTGTACCATCTCATCTCATCGTCTTCCGGTTACCGGGTCGCGGTTGTGCTGGAGCCGATTCCAGCTGACAAGGGGCGAACAGCGGGCGGGGTACACCCTGGACGAGTCGCCAGCTCATCGCAGGGCCACATGAAGGACAGACAACCAATCACATTCACACGCACACCTACGGGCAATTTAGAGTAGCCAATTAACCTCATGCGCTTACACAACAGACTGCGGGAGAGGCATAGAGAGAGGGGAAACTAAAAAAGCACTGCCCTCTTTTCCTGGCCTCACATGTTTTTCCAGAGTTATCCTCCACTCGTGACTCTACACATCTGGTTTTAACAACTCTCCGGTCTGCCTGCGACAGACGAACCAATGCAGCTTGGTCGGTCCCGGGTCACCCCAAAGGAGAGGAAAAGATGGCTTTATCTTCGGCTATGCATCTACTGCGGTCGGGAGGGACAACTTCCTTGCCCGCTGTCCAGAAGTGCCAAAAGGCCAGGCTTGCCAGTGAACAGGAGGATACTGGTGAGCCAAACATCCGTAAGCTCCAACCCCCCAACAGGATGCCGCTTCAAGGTTTGATACACTGGGGTGATGACTCACTCCGTATCCATGCTCTAGTTGACTCAGGTGCTGACTGCAGTTTTCTAAACTTGAATTTCTAGACTCCCTCTCGCTAAGCCTAAAGAGGTCTTAGCAACTGACTGCAAATTTTTAGTTCAAGTAACTCATGGCTGTTCCTTTGACTCTGACTCTCTCTGGCAACCATCATGAGATTTTCCAGCCTTTTGTAATCTCCTCACCTCTGTCTCCGGTGGTTCTGGGTCTCCACTGGCTGAAGAGACATAACACGAACATCATCTGGTCTATGAGTTGCATCACCAATCGGAGTGAGCACTACCATGCTGTCTTCGCCCTGCTGTTCGGGTTGGATCTTCTATGTCCCAAGACCCACCAGAGGAGATAGATCTGAGCATCATCCCGAGTGAGTATCATGACCTAAGACAATGCATAGTCCCTTCCTCCTCACCGTCCCTATGACTGTGCAATTGACTTGCTGCCTGGAGCCTCTCTATCCACCAAGAAATGGTACAATATTTCCCTCCCTTAGACCGAGGCTACGGAGAAATATATCCTAGTTCCTCGCTGTGAACCTAGTTCACCCTTCCTCTTCTCCAGTGGGCGCTGGTTTATTTTTTGTTAATAACACGGACAAGACTCTTCGCCCATGCATCATTTCAGGGGATTAAATGACATAACTGTCCAGAATGAGCACCTGTTGCCTTTAATTGACTCTGCTTTCAGTCCCCTTTGCGATGTGACCATTTTCACTACATTTGACTTGCAGAATGCATATCATCTTGTTGGCATCAGTGAGGGGAATGAATGGAAAACTGCTTTGAATATTTAGTTATGCCTTTTGGGTTAACTAATGCTCCAGCCATCTTCCAAACTTTTAATGACGTTTTAAGAGACATGCTGGATGAATTTGTGTTTACATTCATGGCATTCTTTTTTCCCAACCTTGATGAACATGTAAACCATATACAATAGGTGTTACAGAGGCTGCTTGAGAACAAGCTTTTTGTTAAGGCATCAAAATGTGTGATTCATGCTACCTTTGTAAGCTACTTTGGTTTTGTTATCGAGCAGAGACAGCTTGAGCCAGACAGTGACAAGATCCGGAGGGTGTTGGACTGGCCTGCACCCACCACCCGAAGGCAGCTGCAGAGGTTTCTGAGCTTTGTGAACTTTTATAGACGCTTCATTAAGGACTACAGCCGGATTGCAGCTAAACTTAACAAAATTCACCTCTGTGAAACAAGGGTTTTAATGGTCTTCTGTTGCTCAAACTGCCTTTGTAATTTAAAGACTTTATTTTCCGGTGCACCTGTGCTAATTCACCCTGATCCAGAGCGACAGTTCATTGTGGATGTTGGCGCCTCAGACTCCAGGGTGGGAGCCAGGGTGGGAGCCGTCTTCTCCCAACGCTCTCCCATTGACCAAAGACTTGACACTTCACACTTCACACATCCATCCTTTTTATGGTTTGGTCTGAGCACAAGAACTTATCGTATCTTTGCTTTTCCCACAGGTTGAACTCACACCAGGCTTGGTGGGCCTTGTTTCTTACCAGGTTCAACTTAACCTACTGACCCAGATCTCAAATATATCAAACCCGACACCCTATCCGATCAGTTCTCCCCGGCGTTGGAAGATTCTGCTCAAGAGACCATCCTCCTATGTGATGCGAGAAGCCAGGTGGAGGGTGGAGCAGAAGGTACAGGAGACCCTTCAGGGTCATCCCGCTCCCAGAGAATGCCCACCAAGCCAACTGTTTGTTCCGTCTTAGGTCGGGTCTTCCGTTCTTCAGTGGGGACATTCCTCCAAGGTGACGTGCCATTCAGGGTTCCATGGAGTTCGTTGCCACCTGCTCCGTCTGTGCCTGCAACCAATTATCCCACCGTGCCCCAGCTGGTCTCCTTCATCCCCTATCATTCCAAGCCAACCTTGGCCGCACATTGCTATGGATTTCTTCACCAGTCTTCCCCCTTCTGAAGAGAACACTCTTTTACTCATCATTGTGGCTCGTTTCAATAAGGCTGTACATTTTGTTAACCTTGTAAAGCTCCCTACAGCTCTTAAAGCTGCAAATCTTCTGGTTCTCCATGTTTTTCACCTCCATGGGATCTCCAGGGTATTGTGTCCGACTGGGGTCCACTGTTCACCTCTCATATTTGGAAGGCACATTTTCAGGCTTGTCTTTTGACTTTAGTCAGATTACCATCCCCAGACCAATGGCCAAACGGAGTGGGCAAATCAGAACCTTGAGTCATCCCTGCACTGCATGGCTTCTGCATGGCCTTGAGTCATCCCTGCACTGCATGGCTTCTGCATGGCCTTGAGTCATCCCTGAACTGCATGGCTTCTGCATGGCCTTGAGTCATCCCTGAACTGCATGGCTTCGTCTGCTCAGCTGCCTTGGGTTGAATATGCTCACGACTCTGAGCTCTCTCTCTCTGTGACTCTCTATGGCTCCTCTACAGTTATGTCATCCTTTATGGTGATGTGTGGTTTTCAACCTCCACTGTTCCCCAGCCAAGAGTGCAAGGTAGCTGTCCACTTGGTGCAAGCTCATCTCTGTCGTGCCCGCCGAGTCTGGCGGGAGGCTCGTGCTGCTCTTGGTTGGATAACCACACGCAGCCAGCAACTGGCAGATCAACACCGCAGCCCAGCTCCACCTCAAGCCTTTGGTGGAGTGTCCCCTACCGATCCTCCTCCTACCCACCTGCATCATTGATGATCATCCTGCCTACACGGTTGACTGCCTTCTTAATGTCCACAGGCGGGGCCATGGGTTTCAGTATTTGGTGGACTGGGAGGGGTATGGCCCCAAGGAGCATTGTTGGATTTCGAGGTCTCTTGTTTTCGATCCCCCGCTATTGGAGGACTTTTATGAACGTTTCTCCAACAAGTCTGGTAGGACGCCAGGAGACATCCAGTGGGGGTGGAGAGGTACTCTCAGGGTTCTGGGTCTAGAGTTTTTGTTGTTGTTGTTTTCTCTCCGTGTTTTTCCTTTTTTTCTGTGGCTATTCTCCCCTGGTGTGCTTGTTTGACAGGAGTCATGGCTGCTCTGACTCTCCCTGGCTGAAGCCAAATTACACACCTGCCATCAATCCCTATCCAATCAAGTGGCTCCGTCTCCACCCCAAAGTCAAATAATTCCGTAATTCAAGAGTTGTGGAGCTGTATGATCACCAGTGTTCTCATAAGTCTTCTAATTCACGTCTTTTTCTGCTGTGCCTCCAGTCTACAGATTTTTGTACTATTGATTCAGCCAGCTCTGTTCACCTTCCACACTCTTCACCACACTTGTCTGCCACGCCTTGTTGTGTTGTCTAAATTCTACTTTGTTAAACTCGTTATTAATTGCTTTAACACTGCTGACGTTTTCCGTTTTCTGCGTCTCACCAGACGTAACAATTTTATTCTTATAAATTTTGCATTTTTTTTTAAGTCTATTTGGTGGTTGTTCTACATTTAACATATTTCAATTTTTATATATATAATTGATTTGCATATTTTACATTTGTGTCACTTTTTATTTTTATGTATTTTGACGTGGAGGGGGGAGACGACAACACTGACTCAAGTGAACCGGATCACTTTTGTCCTTAAAACGAAGGGAGTTTACCATCACTACTGATGTGCCTGACTCTTTGTAGATATGTGTTAACATGGGATCCAGGTAATTGACACTCAGTGGCTCCAACCTGTATCTGTATTTTTTGTGAAGGTGTGTGTCACATATTTGATGCCTTTTAAGATAAAAATCAAGTAGAAGTCCTTCGAGATGGTCAACCATTTTCACCATTATACTTAGTAATAAGTGTGAATGCTAAGCTCAGTTGATACATAAACAATCTTTAAGCCTCTTTGAATAATCGATTTGCTTTGCCCTGTGGTGCATTTGGTTTCATTTTTGTTAAATTGCTCAATTCTATAGAATCCTCTTTGAATGATGTTCAGTTTTTTCATGGCCTGCGCTCCTAAAAAACTTTCAACTGAAAAAATTATTTGACATCCCGAATTCACTGTTGCTTGATACATTATACCTGACTAAGAAAATGGTCACAAATAAACAGTTAATGCCGTAGCTACTTACGGAATAGTTGCTTAGAAATTAACCATAAAATTTCCAGAGAACCTAATTATAAATTAACCATAAAATTTGCAGAGAACCTAATTAGACCTTCTTTTGGAATATTTGCAAAATCCTCCCCGGTGTTTTTAGATGGAAACATTTGACAGCTCCATATATGTCCTGCAGGTGGGAGTAATAAGTAAACATTTGTAAATGCAAGCCACCACAAAACTACACAGAAGCAGGCTAATTAAAAAACACAAATGAGTCATAGCTCATAGATAGCTGGGAAACAAGTGCTGTAGACACTCAAATGCATGATACACTGCATTTGAGAGGCATTCATGTCTGAACAGATGAGTCTCAATGTCATGTTAGCACCAAATGTACAGAACAGGAAGTAATAGTAGTGGGAAAAGAATACAGATTTGGATAACGTGAAGTGTGAATACTCTCTGCATTACCACTTAATAATAATTTCCAAACCCGAATGAATTGCACCTTTAAAATGTCCTGGTGACCCAAATAGCACTGAATGAAATGTGAGCTGGGAGTATTGCTTGAGGTTATGGATTTCAGTTTAGGGTTTTGGAATGCATGTTGGAGCCCATTTAAGATCCTCAAAGAATATTTAGTCCTTACAAGTGGGAAATCGTTGGAAAGATTATATCAATCATTTCCCCCTTCAAAGGTGTCAAACTGGTCCATGAAAGGGCCGTGTGGCTGCGGGTTTTCATTCCAACCAAGCAGGAGCACACCTGATACAGCAAATCAGCGGAGTGAAGACAGCTGATTGGCAGGAGCAGAAACACTCCTGATTCCACTCAACCAATCAACTGTCTTTACTTTGCTGTGTCAGGTGTGCTCCTGCTTGGTTGGAATGAAAACCTGCAGCCACAGCGGCCCTTTCACGGACCAGTGTGACGCCTCTGGAAGGTGAGCGGTGAGATCGGCACTTGCGAAGTCCCATGATAAACTTTCATTGTGACGTGAGACAAAAGAATTCGAAGTCTTCTGTTCCAGTTGTCACAAAGTCCAATAATCAAGATTCCCACCAATGAGAGAGAAAAGTGAAAGGGGCAACACAAACTGGAATTGTAGAGAGCTCGCTCGTTCAGTGGCATGGTGAGGTTCAGCAAAGTGGAACTAACACAATGAGTCCCCGCCTCCTCCAATGACTGGACAGTTGCATGGGGATGCAAAGGCACAGCACTGACCAGCAGATGCTGGCCTGCAGCTCTTCCATCTCATATTGTCAAAAATAAGAAAATTGCGGACATCAGGCATTTGTCATTTGTAATAAAGGTTTAATTAGCCCAATATAAACAGATTAAATTGGAGCATTTGTGTTGAAAAATAATGTTTAAGTATCTGTTTTGAAATAACCTTGAAGGCGAGGGAAGAGCATCATAGGTTGTTCTAGGAAGGAAGCCGATTCCTTTTACCTCCATTTGAAGTCCTTCCAGCTGAACCTCCTTTTGTCAGTTCTCTCGGATTTAATATATCCTTGACTAACTGCTCTGGGATGATTCTAGCTATATTCTCTCAGAAACTTGCTGTAGATATCTGCCACAAATGCAGCCCTCCTCCAGCTAGCATTGATGCTAACAGCCCACCCCATGGTTTCCCCTGTCAAGGTTACCACCTTTAACAGCTCCAGCTACACTCACTCTCCTATTCTAACAGGCTACACACTGAGATAAAATCCCCTGACTCATAAAGTGGAGGAGCAAGAACCATTTTACTTGTCTATCCAATGTTCAACATAGGACAGGCGATATGACATGTTCAAAGACCATTCAAGGCAGAGGACAGTTCAGATTTTAACAATACTTTCTTAAAATGCAAAAAAAAAATATTACACATCATAAGTATTTGAACAGCCCAGATGTTGCTCAAAAATATGTAAACAGACTCCTCAGAATGTGATGCCACATATTACATAAGCAAATTTCTGCAGGGCACCTTACCTCACCCAACCAACCTGGGGCGTCTCGTCCATTTAACCAGATGAATCAGTGCTTAAAAAAAGTGTCACTCAGAGATTCAAACTGCAAGACTGTTACATTTAATGGTTGATTACTTGCCTGGTTTGCCGCATAGGTAGCTGTGCGGAACAGTGGTTCTCATGGGCTAAATTTAAAATTGCATTTCTTTCACAGCTATTTATTCTATTCTGTCTGAAATTATATTATACCAGTGCAGTGCCTGGTCAAAACATAACTGTCTGAAACGGTCTAATTGCATGTCCGTTAGAGAGGATGAACCGTGGTTTGTCGCAAAGATAAAAGCCATTCTAGAACCATATTAGCAAGAAAGAGGCAGAAGGGAGATCGGTGAAATCCGCTGCAGATGAGGGCAAAAGTCGAAACTGATATGGACGCAGCCGCCATGGAAATTCCTACCCTAATAAATCACGTCTGATTTGCAGAGTTTCCAGAGAGCCACAAAATGCTATTTAAAACAGTTTTTAGAGATTTTAATCGGAGGCTAAATATCAGCACAATGCTCTCTTTAAGTCGGAGACCAAAGCAGGCAGGAGAGCCGTGGGATAGATACCCAGCGCCTTGGAAAAAGGTCTCTCCTCTAAATGTCCAGAGCAAGAAAGCTTCATTAAACTTCATGTGTTTAATTTTACTATTATTCCATTTAACAGATGAACGTTTTCTTGTCCAAAATGACATAGTATGGTCAAACTTTTCCTAAATCACTGTGTACTGATCAGTATTAACAATATAACAGAGCATGACAAGAAAAATGAAGTTGTTTGTAGTTATTTCATTGTTCAGAGTTTTCAATTTTTTTAACTAGATGGTGAATCATAAAACAGATCAATTATAGAACTTGAGAGTGATGCATTTGAGTT
>CAAKHG010029866.1:14832-26575 GCA_901007715.1 Dactylopterus volitans
GTGTGACATATTCCTGTTGTAAATGCACACACGCACACGCACACACACACACACACACACACACAACACAACACACACACACACACAACACACACACACACACACTTTAAGCCAAACTACTGCACTTAACGCCCACAGTCACACTTGTTTAGCCATTCAACTGACCTCTGTCCTCCAGGGTGTGAAAGAGTTCAGTGTGCCCGTCGGCCTGGACGCCACAGTGAAGGTTGACCTGGTGGTGGTCGGCTCTGTGGCCGTGTCAGAGAAAGGTGAGGCAGGCGCAACAGGCAGAACCACACCCCTTTATCGGTGTAGCTTTGTTAAATGCTTACACCCTAGGCTTATTGCAAATTTACAATTTACTGCAAACTATGAGCTGATTTAATGAGTTGCAGCATATGCCTAGTAATTTATTTATTAACCAGTTTAACCACTGATGTCAGGCTTCCCAAACACCTCAGTGCTATGATTTGTAATGAACATTGCCAGTGGAGTCTTAGCTTTTGGAAGTATTGTGTTGCGATTATCGCACATGTTCAAACCCACTGAGGCACCGGAACACTCTGTCAGGCAGCCATGAAGAAGAAACAAAAAGAAAATGGGGGCAGATGTGTGTAATCAAATCCATTTAGCTCCCTGTGTGTTCTGCTGCTTTGCGCCCTCCCTACTATATAAAATGTCCCATCACCCTCAGTGTATTTTGATCCTCATTTTCAAAATGTCTTAGATAGCTAAAGACATGATTACCATCATGCATGCTCTTAGTGCACAAAGCCACATGGTTTTCATAAAGGGTCTGTTGCAGAGGGTTCACTCGTGACCCTGTTATACTGCAGTCAGTTCTATTTCTGATTTGAAAACATTGCCACATTATTATATGTGATTTATGTACACAAAGGAAATATATTGTACAGACGGTTTCACTCATTGGCTTTGTATCACATGAACATCCTAATTCTTAAACCTTGAGTGAAGGTGCTCTTTTAAATGTAGCTTCCTTTGATTTCATAAGTCAATGTGTTGTAATTTTTCTTGTTTTAGATTTGGATTTTTTTGTGCTTTGAATGCATCTTTTTGCATGCAAAACCAAACATTTCTGCCTTTTTCATGCAAAAGGTAAATAATAAAGGTCATAAAATTATATTTGGGGGATGTATAGAAATGGAATGTTAGAGTAATTAGTTTTATATCACATAGTGTATGTAATAATAACTAATTCCTCCTCGTGCAGGCTTTCGTATTGGAAAAGGAGAGGGCTATGCCGACATGGAGTATGGCATGATGGCCTCAATGGGAGCCGTGGATGAGTCTACTGTGGTGGTTACTATTGTCCATGACTGCCAGGTTGGCTGATACGGTTTGCTCTAAACATGCCACACTTTTAGGGGAACTTGTTTTGTCTTTGTTTGCTCTCTCTCTCTTTCTAGATTAAATTTCATCTATATTATAAAAGCTCAATGTCAAAAATAACGGTTTACAGAATTTGCAAAGGTGCTCATTTTGTCCTCAAAGGATGTCAACTATGATAAACACAACACTAGAGATACACACTCACCGGCCATTTTCTTGCATACACCTTTCTAGTGTACCTATCAATTGACCCCCATTTGCCTTCAGAACACCGCATCCATAATGTGACTCTCCCGTTCCACCAAATCCCAAAGGTGCTCTGCTGGATTGAGATCTGGTGACTGCGGAGGCCATTTCACTAGAGGGAATTCACTGTCATGTTCAAGGAACCAGTGTGAGATTATTTGAGCTTTGTGACATGGTGCATTATCCTGCTGGAAGTAGCCATCAGATAATGGTACACACACATAAAAGGATGGACATAGTCAGCAACAGTACTCATGCACTACTCATGTAGTGTTACCACTCTTTGCCAGACCATCCTCTGTAAACCCATGAGATGGTTGTGTGTGAAAATCTCAGTAGATCAGTTGCTGAAATACTCGGACCAGCCCGCGTGCGCTGGTATAACCATGCCACATTCAAAGTCACTTAAATCTTTTCTCCCCCATTCTGATGCTCGGTTTTAACTTCAGTAGATCATCTTGCCTAAATGCACTGAGTTGCTGCCATGTGATCGGCTGATTAGATATCTGCTTTAACAAGCAGTTGAACAGGTGTACCCTATAAAGTGGCAGGTGAATGTAGACATTAGTCAGCACAAAAAAGATAATACACGCAAGAGTAAAATAAACAATGATCACCTCAGCACTTATTTGGCTGTTTGTTCTTTCAGGTGGTCGACATTCCAGAGGAGCTCATAGAAAGTCACGACCTGACAGTTGACTACATACTCACACCCACCAGAGTTATCAAGACAAATTGCCAATTCCCTAAGCCTCAGGGAATTATCTGGAAGAAGGTAAACAAAATCATTTTTTGCTGAGTCCAAAATGTAGTCATTCCTGATGTTTACATATTAGCAAGTGTGGTATGAAAATAAACTGAGGAGAAAAGTGACCGGAAACTGTAACTGTAATCATGTTCTTTTTATAAACATATAAAAGAGAACCCATCACTCATTCAGTCATTTGATCTAGAAATGACCTGACCTGATATTTTACTCAGTCAGACATGAGCATGTAGGAGAGACAGAGAGCATCTGTTTTGATCACATAAAGAAACGCTTATAGTAGCTATTGTCCTAAGCAACACTGCCCCCTAGTGGACTTAGTATGAAACCACTACCTACAAAATATGTTTTTCTGCCTCCATGGATTTAATTTATTTCTGCCATTAAGGATTGTGTTCTTGCTTCAGTTTATGTCAATTCCTGGTTTACTTTCACTACTATGATTACTATAACTACTGTTATTATTATTAATAGTAGTAGTAGTAATGATAGTTATGATAACATATACTCTTAACTACACCAAAAAATCAGCTATTAAACACACAAAGAAGAACAACAAGTAAAGTGGCGTGCAAACAAATGAAGTTTTAACTGTGCGTGGGTACTTTTCTGGTTACGTGTTTAAGGGTTTGTCTGAAACTTAAACAGCCTCTAGCGCTGTGACTCTGGCCCCTATTCGATAACTTGCTTGAATTAGACGTGATAAGGTGAGAGTTTGTGGGTAAACCTGTAGACTCCTTGAGACATGCGTGTAAGTAAACAGGACCCAGTGACCTCACAGGCAGGAAGGCCATGTCTGATCATCAAAGACTCCCTTGCCCAGCCAGCATGGCTCTGCAGGGGCAGGGAACCGACAGGTCAAACAGGCCACTGTAAAAACAATAGCCTCGTATATCCTTTACAGGACTGGTCAGCATCAAAGGCTGCCAAGACACTTGAGGACTCAACAAATCAAGAGAGCAGTCTTTATTTTTAACTGCTGGGGAAGTGAAATGTCCTGCTGCTATAAAGATAGTTATTACTCTGGCACGGGCTTGAGCAGGATGAAATAGCACCGATTAATTTGTCAGCTTTCCCCTTGTTATTAATTTTATTCATCTGTTGGTATGCAGCATTGGCTCAAAGCAGGGCTTTTTGTTTGGTGCATGCGACACCCCTCCCCTCTCAGCCTCACTGACATTGCCTGGTTTCATGTCCTCAGCTGGATGCAGAAAAGCTGGAGAAGATCCCCATCCTGAAGAGGCTGCTTGTTCTGGAGGAACAGGCGGGAAAGGACGTCACTTTGGGGGCGGTGCCTCCTGCAGCAGAGGTTGTTTCGCAGACTGGTCAGTCCAGAAGTCAAGCCAGACGCAGACCAAGGCAGAATTCACGGCAGGATGCTGATGAAGAATCCAGGCAGAACTCCAGAGAGGAGAGAGGAGCAGAATCAGAACAGAAAGCCAGACAGCGGCCAGCTAGAGTCAGGAGAGAAAGCCGAGGAGAGCACAGGGGAGGACGTGAGGGAGAAACCAATGAGAGGAGAAAGGGAAAAGGTGGAGGGAATATTAGGGAGAAGAACCTAGATGAGGCAGGAGGTGAAGTTATGTCCCAGCACAAGTTCCCTGACAGTGTGACCACGGTGTATCTGGGCGGAATCCCAACTGGGCTGCGTGTTAGTGAGCTGAAAGTGGCCCTAAGAGAAAGAGAGGCTGCACCACTGAGACTCACCTGGCAGGGAGCTCAGCACCGGGCCTTTCTGGACTACAGTGACCCTCAGACCGCAGAGGTGGCCCTGGAGGCCCTGCAGGGGCTCTGCCTGAACGGCCATAATCTGCAGGCTGAGCTGGCCAAGAGCCAACGTGGAGGCAAGAGGCCTGGAGGGTCCAACAGAAGACCGAGACCATCGGCAGCCCAGAAATCTGAAACTGCCCCACCAGATACCGAAGATGGCAACCAAGAAAAGGCCGAGCAGGAACAGCAGTCAGCAAAACACAGCCCATGAAGTCGAGGAGAAAACTTCAGATGCTTTGCAAAAAGTCATTTTTAAAAATATTATCTGGAACCATTACAAGACGACCAGCTGTGATAGTTATTGCTAATGAGCATTGCAAAATATGAATAAATATGCATCGCCAGCACCTAAATCCTGTGCGGATGTGATTTTGCGGCTGAATATAAAGCGTATTACCTGAAAAGTATTGTACAATTTTAGACTAAGACAACTTGTATTTTGCTTTGTTTTTTTTTTTTTAACACATACTTTGGTTTGAGTGTTCCTTGGAGTTTTCATTGTTCGAAAACCCTCTTTTGAGTGATTCTTAGAAATAGTTGAAATGTCTTTCTTTTTTGAACCGCATACATGATTTACAGACTGTTTTACAAACTCAGTAATAAAGTGATCTTCAGTTTTCAGTACACTTTATACCTGCAAACATGAACCTCCTTCAAGTTTCACTGTATTTTTCTGCTTCTCTGTTACCTCAGAATAATTTAACAAAGATCATGGAACATAAAAAAATAAACATGGCAAAAGTTGAAAAAGAGCTAAATTCCTTCCTCTGCACCTCCGGGAGTGTAAATATCCCCCAAATATCAGAATGATCTGTGATGTGCCTATAAAAATTTGGATGTAGATGGAAGACCATATTCGACTGATCAAAAATTAAAATAAGAGGCCTGTTGAAGACCTTTGATTTCTTGATCACTGGGGTTATTTGCATCTTTTCTTCAAACTGCCCGTGTGTCCTATTTAAACTGTGATAACTGTCCTCTTGCTGGTGAAAAATGATGAGCTGGCGTCCCTCTGGTGAGCTTGATTCCAGCCTTCAGAAGTCACCACCCAGCAAATGAGAGACGCTCCTGCGTCTGAGGCTGACCTGCGCGACTGGGACTGCAGCTTTTTGGGTTATATTATAACAGACCACTAAAAGGCTTTATTGTACTTGTTCAGGTTTTACTGTCTTCCTTTGTAAACAAATGTGTCCAGTCTCTTTCTTTGATTTTGACACATATTTGGCAGATCCATCTTCACACCTAACTTAAGTTTAGAAGATTAAATGAAAACTCCCAACTTGCTCGTTTCCCCAAACTATTAGTAAAAATTATTCCGACTGATCCACCAGAGGCAAATAATTCAATTTATATTTCAAAATCCAGATGAGATTTGGCGTGTCCGAAATGAGCCATTTGTTGACTGAATATCAGTGTTGATAATTTGATGTGCTACAAATTCCAAATAATTTTGTGCCTAGATGTTTTTTCTCAATTTGCCTCGCATGTCGTTCAGAAGGGGTGACGTTTCTTGTTTTGCCTTGTTTTGAAATTGGATGTCTGTATCTGTAGTAGAAGGTCAACTCAGACTCCTTGAACAAGCGCGACTGGACCAGGAACGCCACATCATCCCCACGCATTCTCCATTTCTGTTCTTCGCGTACTTGCGCACAGACGTTACCTGTTACTGTAAGTGGTCACTAATGTGGGTCTGCAGTGCCAGAACAGTGTCCTGCAGTGTTCGTGTTGAGACACAAGCACACGGCATGTCCGTCTGCACGGAGCAGCTCGGGCTTTTTATGGAGCTGTCATCCGGGCCTGGCCAGGGAGCAGCTGTGGAGACCCATCGGACTCCCAACGGCCCCTTCAGGACAAGGAACCTCGGCAAATGTCATCAGGTTTGTTAATGCGAGGTTCCACCGCCGTGGAGCTTAATGCTGCCACCGGGTTTGATGGCACGCTCATTTCCAGCGAGTTCAGGCAGTGGTCACGCTGTGGAAAAGACACGGTGGTACAGCTGGAGCTCCTGGTGCATGTACTGTGTGTGTATGTATGTATGTATGTATGTATGTATGTATGTATGTATGTATGTATGTATGTATGTATGTATGTATGTACTGTGTATGTATGTATGTATGTATGTGTGTGTGTATGTTTGTATGTATGTACACGCACACCAGCATCAACACTCGACGCTGCACATGAAATTAAAAAGAAAAAGTAACAAAATACAATTCAGTCATATAAAAAAATATGTTGTCCTTTACTAGAGGTGCCTAGAACCGGTGATTATTCTTAAGGGTTTTTTTTTTTTTAAATAGATTGATGGCCTGTCCAAATTAATACTTAACAGATGTGAGAATTTAAATCCAAAAAGAAAACTCGCTATTCTCTCATTTCTGTGGAATCAGATTAATAGATTGCTTGCAGCGTATGCGGCTTTGTTATCACGTTCGCAAAAACATGCAGTTATTCGTGTATAAATAGATAATGACACGTTCAGGAATTCTTCACATTTATCTGTTAGTTATTGCATTCCGGTCATTTTAGTTTGATATTAAACTTTTTAAAAAATATTATAGGTAAAGAATAGAAGTAACAAGAAAAGAACAAAACGCTTTGAAACCTCGTCTTTTTCCTGAAACACGCGAAGCCTTTTTTTTTTAACACTTCAGTTTCTGTTCAGTGTCTCTCTCTCTCTCTCTCTCTCTCTCTCTCTCTCTTTCTAGATACAACTCTCTTAGATTGTTAGAAAAAAAGTGGAGACATCTCGGGACACCTGTGAGCTATATTCAGTACATGGAAATTGATTTAGATCAGCACCATTTATTACATTTCCACCAGATTATATTGTGCAGAATATCATTTGGACAGAATTACGCTAACAGTAAAAAAAAAAGGAAATAAAAAGGGAAACTACCTGCCTTTTGATGAGTTTGGCTCTGTAACGGCCGTGAGCGCTCGTCATTTGGACGTCGCCAAGATCTAGTCTCAAAATAATCCGTTTTAAATTTTTCCTAAATTAATGGCGGTTTCGGAGATAATTTGATGGCTGCAGAACAGACACGTCTGCAAGCCCGGACGCGATCTTCCTGCAGGAGGCCGCTCAGTTTAATTTCTTACAAATGAGTTGTTGTGATTATGAAGATTTGCCTTAACTGATGGACCCACACGAAAATTCCTAGCAGAGAAATACACAGTGCTGAAATAAAAGGTCTACACATCCTAACACAAACGACATAACAGTGCTTACAATATATCCTCAATTTTATATTTAAAACAAATAATAAGCGTTCTGACAAATATTGCCAATACAGCATACACCTCCTTGGCCAATTCGCCTGAAATTAAAATATGTAGGCCTTCAGAATAAATAAAATGTTGCGCTTATAGGCTATTCAAAAAGTGCCTTAATCGTTTTTTATACAGTATATATGGACATGTAAATGCAACGTCCATAATTGTTCATTTAAAAAAAAAATCAACGCTGGTATGCAAGTCCAAAAAATAAGAAAGGAGAAAAAAAAGAGCTCATTCTAATTTGTCAAACAGAAGTAAAACAGAGGAAATGGAAGTGTGCATTTTTTTTTTTTTTTTACAATGGCCTACTTTTACAAGAAGAATAAACATGAACAAAAGTGTGAAGGTGGTAGTCATCCGCTCTGCAGGACTTAGTACCAAACGGCAGCGGAGCTTCATACAGCCAGTCTTTACCCCGCTGCTCGATATTGACGGCAAGAGAAAAAAAAAAGTTTGTATTATTATATATTATATTATTATGTGGTTGCTTTGTGATCGGCCTCTCCGTGTCTTTGTGGATGCGTAGAACACAAGTAGTCCGGTCTATAGCGGAAGCAGTGAGCGCTCTCTGGGGCCGGGGCTATGCCTTCATGGCTCTCAGTGGTTATTTACTCATTTGTTCTCATTTCAGTTCTCCGGGCTCAGGTCTGTGACACCCCCCCACCCACCCTCACCCTCACCCCCACTCCCACCCTGGCTGCCGCGCGTCCGCGGGGGCATCACATGACGCAGGGCTTGATGTCCTGGTAGGAGACCTGCTGGTGGTGGTAGTAGGAGCCGCTGCTCGGAGAGTGCATCGCCGAGGACGTCATGGCGTTGAACGAGAAGACGAACTCCTTTCGGTCACACATGCTGGGGGACTGGGAATGGTACCGAGGAATACCTGCGGGGGGGCGAGGGGGGGGGACACAAGCATAAATGTAGGGTCTCAATTCCACGACATAAAAATCAAAGTGGAAAAAAATACGCTTTTTACATTTGTAGAACTACTTATTGTATTAATTCATTTGAAAATAATGCAGTGATTTAATTATATTTTTAAAATAATAATAATAATAATAATAATAATAATAATAATAATAATAATAATAATAATAATAAATAAAAAAACACTTGAGCAAATATTTACCAGTTCTTTCAACACACCTGTGACCTGTCCTGGTTTCACGAAGCAACGGAATTTTGAGTTTTATAATTTCATTTCAGATCAACTTTGCAGATCGTTTAGCGACCACGATTAAGACTGTAAGGAGGGGCGGCGGACGTGCAGGCTTAATTGACGGTGGGCCTCTTGCACGCCAGTCCCTGAAGACCCCGGGCCGCGGGGTACGGCGGGCGGGCAGGGACACGAAAGCGCTCGTTTCTCTTGCCCTGAGTTCGGGGCAGCCGTTAAGTGTCCCCTTGTGCCTCCCTGCTATAGTTTTACATCCATTATATTTCGCTTTTATTTGAGGCCACGTCTGCCTTTTAATTGGGAGCAGAACAGTGAGCCAAACGTTCCTAGGAGAAAAGCTGCCCCCCCCACCACCCCCTTTTTTTTGAGTGTGTGTGTGTGTGTGTGTGGCTGCATCAGCCCCTCGATGGTCTTAATTTCGACTCTTCTTCCGTTTTACTAAAACAGGGATGCACATGTGTGTCTGACAGCGACGCGATTGAATTAACGTTTTATAGGCCTGCTCCGAATCTGCTCAGTATTTCCATGAGGCCACGTTTGGCAGGGCTCCATCAAACTTAGACAAACGCTCAACTTGAAGAGCAGAACCGCGTCGCTGGAAGGCTGCTCGAGGTCTACCGGGTGCGCGCTACAGTTCGGAGCGGTCGCGTCAAAGCGGCTGCGGTGAGGGTGCGTTCAGGGTACCTTGCAGGTCCGTGGTGCTGTGTCCGTTCTGGTGCAGGTACGGCTGCTCGAGCGAGTGCGTCGGCAGGCTCGGCTGTAGCGGGTTCGCTCCCGGGTTGCACGGAGACAGCGGCTGCTGCTTTATGTAGGAAGCTCCGTTATTGAGCGAGGCCGAGGGCGCCGGTGCCCACGCCGATGCCGAGCTCGAGTAGACGGGGTGAGGCTCCATAACTCCCCCGCTGGTGAGCAGAGGCGAGGCGGAATTGTCATGGTGGGGGTAATCACTCCCCGTGGATCCCGTACAGCTTCCCATGTAGGAATGTCCGCTGTTGGTCGACAAGTGTGTCATGGAGTGTCCGGACAGACCCATCCCCTCCATGTTACCTGCCAAGTGTCCATTCATCATCCCGATCCCGCTGTCCAGAGACAAGCTGTTGGGCGGACACGACAGAGCCCCGCCGCTCCCTTGGAAGTTGTACGACTCGGGGATGTGGTTGAAGCCCAGGCCGTTCATCATGCTGTACATGGGCTTCAGCGCCTGGCACTTGCGCCTGAAGCCCCGCGGTCTCCTTCTGAAGGAGCCCTCCTCAAACATGAACTCGCTCGCCGGGTCGATAGTCCAGTAGTGGCCCTTCCCCGGCCGGCCGAGGCCCTTGGGCAGCTTGATGAAGCATTCGTTCAGGGACAAGTTGTGACGCACCGAGTTCTTCCATCCCTGGTACGAGCCCCTGAAAAACGGGAAGCGGCTCTGGAGGAACTGATAGATTTCACTGAGCGTCAGGCGCTTCGTCGGAGAGCTCTGGATGGCCATGACTATGAGGGCGATGTATGAGTACGGCGGCTTCTCTGGTCGACGGATGCCCGCGTTTGTCTTCTTGGTTTTCGTCGTGGAAGAGGCGGTTTCCATCACCGCCGTCTGTCCGTGGGGCTTCTCCGGGGCAGACATCGGGCTGCTCTGGGCAGGAGTCTGCGCTGGGGGCTGCTGGACCTCTGCCGTCATTTGCAACGTACAATCTTCGAGAAGGCAAACAAAAACGGTTGTTGTTGTTGTTGTTGTTGTTTTGGTTTTTGTTTCGTTTTTTTTCTTCTTAACCTCCTCGCACTACAAGGAACGCGGACTCGCTGACATAAAGGGCGCAAAAAGAGACTTACTTCTAGACGCAAACTTAACGCGCGAGCCAAAGGCGAAGACCGTCCGAGCTCTGACTTCTTCCTCTGGACCGGGTCCCGCGGCAAGTCTGAAAGCCTCGCACGCAGCGTCCGAAGCAGGATGAGGAGCAGAACAGGAGCCGCTTTCCACTTCAGTTGGTGTGTTGTCGTGCGTCCGAGGAGCTCACTTTTTACTTATCTGTTGCCATCAGCGCATTGGAAGTTGGATGTCTTGGCCATCCTAATGTTGGGACCCGCCCAGTCCCCTCCTCCTCGGCGGTGGGCTGGAAGCGTGCACATCTGTGTGCGTTCACTTTTCAGGGATTTTTTTTTTGTTTGTTCTTGTCCTATACCTCACATTGAAATAGGGTATATATATCTTGCATTCAGCATTATAATAACCAAAGTTAGACGCTGAAGTGAGTAATATTAATGGCTCAAGCCGTGCGATCAAAACTTGTGATCCACGCTGAGCTGGACTTTTGGGTCCGGCCTGGATATAGCCTTGATTCTAAGGTGTGTTTATTTTTGTTTTGTTTTGTTTTTTTTTGATGAATTTTAAGATAATACACTGAGATGTGAGATTCCTACATCTGTCGTCCGAGAAATAAAAAAAAAAGCAACTCAGCGTTTCAGGCCGCGTGGTTGGTGCAGCGCGAGCAGCAGAATCCCTGTCCTCATTAAACTCAAATAATCTGCAAAAAGGCTCAGTGTGTGTGACGAGCATCTAGCAGAGAACGTGCCCCTCACATTCAAAAAACCAGCCTCCTGATTTCTGCAAAAGATAGACAGGAACATGGGCAGGATGTTTATATAGCAAAATGTAAACATTTTCCCTGGCCTTCTTTAAATAAAAAAAAATCAAGCAAAAGCCCCGCTAGATCAGCTAATACTCAATCTGATGCGATATGCCCGTCCGGCCACGGCGTCTCGTGTAGATGCTGGACATTTTTACACGGGAATATTGTTTGTGTAACGTAGTCATAATATTTACGCAGGGACGCAGGAGGAGTGAGGTGGAATCTCCGCCGAGCCGTGAGCGCAGAGACGCGGACGGAGACGTGAGGTCGTTCTCCTGCTTCACGGCTGCGCCGCCGGAACCGTCCAGCAGCATCAAAGTAAGGTGGATTCAGCAGTTTTGAGCCAGAAGATCAACGACCGACCCGGCGACGCTTTAACTTTGTGCCATGTGAGAAAACTGTTTGTGTTTATGTGATTTGACACCTTCGGGGATAATTAGCCTATAAAAGTAGTGCAGTAGTGCAGTTATTAAAAAAAAAGGGGGGGGGAGGGGGGTCAGCTTCTTTGTCTGTTTTAAGTCGAAAAGCTTGATTGCAGCGAGATTT
>CAAKHG010029874.1:18776-32146 GCA_901007715.1 Dactylopterus volitans
CATTGTCCTTAGCTGAGAAACTGTAAGCACAGCAGACTAATCCACATGCTGAAACGCTGCCCAGGAGGTCAGAGCGACACTTCGCCTCTGGTGTTGTTTTTACACTGAAATGCCACCAAAAAAAAAAAAAAAAAAAAAAAAATCACTTGCCACAAACTGGCCACTTTAACTACTTTTTTTAAAATAAAAAAAATTGACATTAACAGAAGAAAAACAGCATCAATATTTTCCCTAATCTGCCAAAAAAATAAAAAATATTGATGACATTTTCACGTCACTGTACATTGATTTCTCCCCGTTTTAAGAAAAAAAAAAATTTCAAATGTTAAGATGAAGCTCATCCAACAGCATCGTAGAAAACATGAAAATATTTCACTGCTAAAGTTTGCATTTGGCTGTCAAGTTATGGACGGCTGAGATATCGATCATCCACGTCTCAGATCTCAGGTCAGATTTCCATGATGTAAATGATTTTATTTTATTTACTTTTAATAATGCAGACCCTCAAGCGCGGTGAATTTGGTCGTTTCATTACGCTCGAAAGAGACGTATTTGGGGTCTGAAAACCTATGCATGAGTATAAAATTGCACTGAGTCAGTACGAACAAAAATGGTCAGCCCTTTGCTACGAAATAAACCACCAATACTGTGGATCGGATTTCAGTTCAGTTGTTTCTGTTGGAGTCAGATTTTTTCCTTTTCTTTTTTTTTTGGTAAATCATCTCTTTAGAAATGTTCTGCTTATGTCGCAAACAACTGAGCACAAACTGTAATTTCCATCCAATTCTTTTTTTTTTTACCATCTACTTTTTTACAGTGCAAAACCCGTGACCAAAATAAAAGCCTCCTCCAGTCCCCCCCGCCCCCCCTCCAAAAAAAAGGGCGACCTTGCAAACACAGCTATAAGAGCATACATCATATTCAGATATTATAGACTAAACAAATAACTTTATATCAAAATAAAAGCACAAACACAGTCCAGCGGGTCTGACTGAACCTCATTCTTGTTCAAAATTTTCCAAACAGCAGCGAACAAAATAGCAAACTCATCCGCAAACTTTTTTTTTTTCTCTCTCTCTCTCTCCAATTTTTCTGAAATCTCTCCCCATGTCACTTTTGGTTTTTGTATAAATGTTTCTCGGGAGGTTTTGATTCATTTCTTTTGCACTTTTGTCATTAGCGTTTCACTTGTACATTGTCCGTATCGTCTGTTTCGTTGCTGTCTGTCGGTTTCTTTTTTTTTTTTTTTCAGAGAAACGAAAATTGATTAAAAATGATAAAATAACCTGGAGGAATTTCTGCCCGACTGGTGTGTGTAGACGAGGCGGGGACGTCCCACGACTGAAACATATCTGGATAGCATATCTTTTTACGGGGCTGCTGACTGACACATTCGATTGCTGTTAGGCGCCATTTTACACAGAGAGGAAGCAGCAAAATTGTTATTTCGAGAGGTATGAGAGTGGATTTTTGTTTTGTTTTTTTAGTTCTATGGCGAAGTCGTATCTGCTTAACAGCTATTTTTCTAGTGACGCAGTCAGTAAAATTCAATGACTGACGTGTGCGTGATAGTTCATCCTAATCATTATTATTTGTCACTACACAAACAGCAACTTTATTATTTATTTGAAACTTATAGTATATTGAGTGATATAATACTTGGATATATTATCAAGTTATAACTAATAATAGCAAATACTCAAGCTAACTGAGTGCTTTAGCTTTATTTAGCTTTATCGAAAAGCATAAAAGGAGGCTCCTTTTTTTTCCCAGCATTTTTTTTTTACTTGTGAGTGACTCCACTCTTACTCCTCAAAATCGGACTCATTTATGTTTCGGGAGTATTTACCATTTGATAAATTTAAGAGTGATGTTTCAACAGTCATTATTACGGACATGCTCAATGTGTCATTCACCCTTACACGTGGGTACATACGTGTTCGTGAATTTTAGAAGTTGGGCTCGATGCTCAAATATCCATGCGGGGTTGGTGAACTCCTGCAGTTGCCAGATGAGTGTATGGTTTTACCATTAATCTGTATTTCAGTGCGTGCTTTGGTTTAAGTGCGACATTCCGAAGTATTCGCAGGGAGTTTGGCCTGGCAGTCGGACTCCGGCTGTTTGCCTCTTTGCGCCGATAATTCGAGGGGCGTGAGGTGTGTGTGTGTCAGCAGGTGTTTGGCGTTTCTGCCCCTCTGCCTCCCGATTTCAGCGCCAGAAAATAACAAAAAAGGGATTCAGCGAACCTGGAAATTATTCACATTGAGCTCTGCTGCTTGGGCTTTGGAATGTTGAGTGTCATGTGATGTGTGAGGGTGTGTGTGTGTGTGTGTGTGTGTGTTGCCAGCCGCTAATATCCAGCTCTGCCGACTTAAAAGAATAAAAGAATTGAGTAAAATTGTGGCGGAAATTGAGCTTTTAAATAGAAACATAAGAGACAAGTTTCCCCCCCCTTTTACACGCACAGAACAGAGCTTTGTCGTCTTTGCTTTTTAAACCAACACAGGAAGGGCGCGGCAACGTAAAAGCCGAGCAATCTGTTCCCGCAATGAAAGTAAATTTACACACTCAAATCAGTTCCTGTGTGTGCGCGCTAAGTCTGATCGGCGCTAGGAATATCGCTGGCACTCGGGATGGAGAACTTTAATTGCTAATCTGGATAGCACCTCGCCCAGTTCCGCGGGAGGATCCTCTGCCAGGATTCTCCTTGTTCCTTCCCCTAAAAGAAAAAAAAAAAAAGTTCCGTCGAGGATTTTTTGTGTGTGTGTGTGTGTGTGTTTTGCTGACTATCTTGGTTGCAATTGACCCAGTTTACTCCTAAGAGGTCCAAAGTTTGGGTGCCAGTGCCAGGAAGGCGGATGAAAAATTAAAAACACTCTCCGCTCTAAAAAATCTTCTGAGTTAGCATCTTCTGAGAATATTCCAGAGAAATTAATCCGAGGCTACAGCCACATCACCGTGACGACAGCGAGGCGGAAGTTTCAGCATCATTTTGGATCTTTCTATATATATATATAATAAAATAACCACCTGAAAATACATATCACGTGACCTGTCACGTTCACTGGGCATGTGCAGACCTTGAAAACAGGAAGAAAACTAAGACTTGGTTGTTGTTGTTTTTTTATCATTTTTTGGAATTTTTTTTAACATGTTTTTGCCGAAACTGAAGACACGGAGGAACAACCACTGACGGTAAGACGTGTGCGTAGAGCGGCCATGTCAGTGGGAAACATCGACTGGGCTCCGACGCGGCGCCATGTTGCTCTCCGCGGGCTCTCCGTTTCTGCTGGTGCACATTTAAATGGAACCCTGGGTTCCTCAGAACAAAACGGGCCCAACGCGGCGCTCCCAAACGTCTCAGTTTTGTCGGAGTGGAGCGGACGCCAGGCGCGAAGGCCGCAAAAGCCACGCAGGAAACGTAGCAACACGGGCGAGGGTAAAACTCCGTGTGGAGGTGTTTAACGTGTTGGGCATGTTGGCGAAAAGATCCCGTTTCGCACGGATGTTTCACTCTGCTGTCGGAGGCCAGTTTGATAAACTTTCGACGAGCGTAAAGCCTCCAGAAATGTTCCCCAGCGACCGTAAAGTCACAGTGCTGAGTGATAATAGCACAGCCGGTGTAAATAATCATCGGGTTAATTATTTTAAACATATTAGGTTAAACTTTTTACTTAAAAATGATGAAATATTTAGATGCTAATCTGATTTGGCACAATTAGCTAATATTATTGTGGGCTGCTCTCCTGTTGCATTATTACAGTGTCATTTTTATTCATTCATATTGAACAGAGCTGTGCTTCATTAAAAACCTATATTTAAATAGTATTTTTTAACCATAGATTCTAATGTAGGTGTTTCCACCCTCATAAACATTGTATGATGTTATGTTAAATTGGTGTTGAAGCTTTTGTAAGGTTTTAGAAACTTATTCATTATAAAATGCATCTTATTCAGTGCATTAAATGGTTTTAAGGGAAAGCCACAGCGCTAGAAAGGAATCAACTGGTCAGTACATTTTTTTATGTATTTTTTTTATTAATTTTTAATTTTTTTTAAACTAGAGACATTCAGTCAGTCATGAGTTTTGCGCCTTTTCTTACCAGAATTTAAAAAAAATTAAAATATTATGGTTTCGTGAAAACAAAGCCACGAAAAAAAAAAAGAAAAAAAAACTTCATGGAAATGGGTGCAGAGTGAGTCCTCCGCCCCTCGCGTCCTCATCTCTGCGTACGTCTCTTCATCTTCCTCTCACTCAGTCTTTGCTGGCGTTTTTTTTTTTTTTTTTTTATTTCCGCGCTTTTCATCCGCGTCTCGTTAGCTCCGCGCCATGTTTGTGCGACTCTGCACGCCTGTCTGTCCGCCCGTCTGCGCCGCGTCTACCTGTCTGTCCCCCTGCCGTCTGAGTCGCTGCAGCTTTAAGAGGAGTCTCGCTAGGAGAATTTAGGTCAGCGGCGCCTCCGTCCCCTCACTTGTTTTCGGTGGAAGGGGTGGCCCAGAGGGGCGGGGCTAAGAGGAGGATGGGCAGGAGGGGGAGGGCGCGTGGTGATTACAGTAATTTCGAAGCTTATGATGTCACACCCGCCGCAGACCGGTCCCACATTAGTAACTTGGTCGGTAATTTGATAATCAGCCATGTACGGGGCCAGAGACGGCTCACGAGGAGGATGCCAGGAGCCAGCCGTGTGTGTGTGTGTGTGTGTGTGTGTGTGTGTGTGTGTGGGCGCTCGGGAGGCAGCTGGAAACCAGGCAGGCATGGCTTTGCTGTATGAAGAGTTTACACACACACCAGAGCAGAAGCCTGATGCAGGAAAAAGCGCAGAGGCTCACACACACAGGCACGGCGTTTCCACGCTTACCGCGGCGGTCACATCAAGTGGACTGAGTGTTTAAAAGGGATAGTTCGCCCCGAAAAGTGAACATCCACTCGTCGTCTACTCACTGCTAGGCCTGATGGGGGGGTGGGCCTGAGTGTTTGAGTCCATGAAACACTTTGGGAGTTCCGGGGCGGAGTGAATCGGCGTTGCAGCCCAATCCAACACAACTGACGGACATGGCACACCACTTCTTCTTCTCCTTCAAAAAAGAACAGATAAAAATGTAAAGCGCTTCCATACCGCTCAAATTTGACTTGCAACAGCATCAGTTGCACCACGTTTTGAGCCTAAATGTTGCTTTCCCAGGGTTGCGTTGTGTGTATGTTACATAGAACTATATATATGGTGCATACGGCGATCGGCCATGTTATTACAACCAGTGTATGTTTATCGTAGAATATGATGCAACTGTCCTGCAATAAGTTCTCCCTTCGGGAGGAATTTAATGTCCAGAGAGGTGTTGAAATATTTAATAACTATTACTGGGACGGTAATTTGTGATGCTGTTGAACTGTACTGGGTTATTCTGAGAGGCGTGCCTAATATTTTGGTCGCCCTAATGCAAATGAATGGGATGACCAAAATATTAGGGACGCCTCTCAGTGTAACCCAGTACAGTTCAACAGCATCACACGTTACGTCCAAAAAAGCAATCACTGGAGCCACTCCTCCAGTGTCGGGGGTCACGCCGCCCCTCTCCCCCTGCCCCCGCCCCCAGTGCTCCTATCACTGCCGGAATCACTTCTGCTCTGACCTTCCACATCTCGTGCATCTGCTCCCTCAGCCCTCGGTGCCGCTCAATCCTTCCGCGTTCTTCATTCCTGACGCTGCTGTCAGCTGCTATCACCGCATCCACTATTCATCCACTATTACCGCCTCACTCCTCTGCCGCTCGTCGACCACCGCTGCGTCTGATTGGTTAGCCGGTAGCCGCTTGCCAGCACCGGAGTCTGAAGCCCCACAGAACCTCGGCCCCGTTGTTCTCATGGTAAATCTCAGTGGGATCTGGGTGCTTCTAATGTGTTCTGGGTACAGATGTACCTGCACACTACCCAGCTACTTGGTTGTGTGTCTCCATTCACCATATTTACCTCAGATACTGTACATAAATCACAACAGACCAAAAAAAAAAAAAAAGCCCCACTTTCAAAAATAAAAAAAACATCATTCTGACAGGTATTGATGGGATATCAAGTTTTGCCTCATTCATTCATCCATTCATTCATTTACCAACTGTTTTAGTTACTTTTATTTATTTATACATTCAAGCATTCATTTAATCAATCACCCATTTATTTAGTTGCACTTTCTTCATTCATTAATTCATTCAAGTATACACTCAATTACTGTTTTAATCTCATTCATTCATTCAGTTACTGGTTTATTTAGTTATTCTTTACACGTTTATTTGTTTATTCGTTGGAATAATAATTTACTCAATCAATTAATCATCCATTTATTTAGTAACAACTAGGGCTGCAACTGACGACTTTTTTAGTAGTCGGCTAATCTATCAATTGTTTTTTTTATCAGTCGGCTAATCTATTGATTATTTCCGTCACACCCTGGATCTGTCTCTTGTGGATAGATCTAATATTCGGGACTTCAGTGCATGTTTTAGATGGCCTGCTTTCATCTGTTCAACTGTGAATATTTACATAACATAGCAAATTAAAACGATGACTCAAGAAACATTTTAACTTGGGTAACTTGCTTGTATTTTTTAACAAACCCCCACCCCCTCATCATTTTTAAAAGGTATTCAAAATACAAATGAAAGTGCAATTTTAAGCTTCTCTCAGGCTCCACCATCTCCTCAGTAATATCTCGCTTCTACGAGTCCATGCTCTCAACATCTGAGGTAAATGCAAAGGTCAAATGAGGTTTCAAAACACAAACTTCCAGTCCCGAATAACTCTTCCAAGTGCATCGCCTGAATGTGAGCACAATATCTTTTACTTAAGCAACTTGCTTAATCAAATACATTTCAGTAACACAAATTGTAAAAGGAGAATGAAATGAACGACAAATCAAAGTGCAAGTTTAGAGAGAAATAAAACGTACAAATGTTTAAAATTAACTTAATAGCATGACCTATTTGATTCTATTTCATTCCACCATTTCAATTATTGCATCATCTTTGCGCTGTGGTTGCATTTTTACAGTGATTTTCTGTAAATTACTTTGTATCATTGTTTTCATGATGTGCTATGAATACGCAGCCGCCTCGCCATCTAGATAAAGTACAAATATTTGCAGTCTTGCCCAAATTTTACCATCTTTTTCAGCTGAAAAAAAAGAGGAGGCCCAAAGCCACTGGCACACAGCAGAGACAGCTAGCTAACGCGGCTAAATAACATCAGAGCTTGCTAGCTAACCTTGTAGATACTCGCTCTTGTGCGCAAAAAAAAAACAAACACGTGTCTAAACGTTAACTAACGCAGCCGCGCGACACACGAAGCGAGCTGGCCCGCGTATCTTATCAAAACAAGCTTCATCTCCAACAGTGACACGTTCTGCTCGCCGATACGAGGCCATGTTAGCATGCCAAACCTTACCTGAGCGGGAGACAGGTGAGCCCGGGCCGAGGGGGAGACAGGTGCCCGCGGGTTCACTCGCGTTACATCGCCGCCGCGGCGCGCCGAGTCCGCGTTCCGTATTTTGCATTTAACAGATTTGTTCTCGTTGTCCGAAAAAAAAATATTCCCACACTTTTGAGCGTCGTCTTGCGTTCTGAATGTTCGGCTCCAATATCCCCGCCATGATTTGTAACATCTTCTTCTCTGTCGCTCGCCCACAGCGCGGTGGTGGCGGACGGTGGGAGCGCTGCTGCCCCCTGCGCTTCCTCCGGTGTACTGCAGCCGCCAATGAACGCGCTCTGTCTGTGAAGCTGACGCGGTTGACGACCGAACTTGACGGCGCGTTTTTGACGTCGACGTAATCGATTACGTCGACTAATCGTTGCAGCCCTAATTACAACACATTTATTCATTACTTAAACAATACACTCATTCATGCATTTTTAAAAAAAATATTCATTCATTCATTCTTTACTGTTTTATTTAGTTACTCGGATTCATTCTTTCAGTTACCGGTTTACTTAGTTACTCTATACCTTGGTCCTATCTATTCATGTATATTCGTGTCTCCAGTCAATCAGTCATCAGTTAATTTAGTCACACCTAATTTATTCATTCATTCAAGTGCACACTCATTCATACATTTATTCAAATGTTCATTAATTAAGTCAGTCATTCATGCAGTTACTCATTATTCATTCATTTATTCAAATAAGCGTTCATCCATTCATTCATTCATTCACGTACTGGTTTATTTAGTTACTCTTTACTTGGTGTCCATTCAATCAATCGGCCACCCATTTATTTAGTAACACCTCATTTATCTATTTTTTCATTCATTCAACTACACACTCATTCATACATTTATTCAAATATTCATTCATTCATCAGTCTATCTATTTAATCGTTTATTTATTTATTTGGTTTATTTATTCATGTGCGAGGGACAAGCACAGAGAAGCACTCACAAATGCAGAGGCAGTGCGCCATGTCCTGCACATGCGTCTGTGGCTTCTATGGGTCAAATATCCGTTCCGATAGAGTCAGCGCGAATATTCACAGCAGACTGACAGACAAACAAACAAACAAGCAAGCAAGCAAGCAAGCAAACAAACAAGCAAGCAAACAAACAAACAAACAAACAAACAAACAAACAAACAAACAAACAAACAAACAAGCAGCCGTGGCGGTTTAAACAGTCATAGAACGGACCACCGCTGCTTTTTGATTGGCTGGACAGCAACTGCAGGACCTGAATCCTCAATCGAGACTCAAACGAGGCTTTTAGTGACTCAGCAGATCTGAGTCGTGCGTTCCCCACCTGACAGCGCCAGCATGTGGAGGCGGACACGCTGCCGCCCTGCAGGGCTGAGAAGTGATGATGATTGAGTGTTTGGACCGCCCCCGTCCTCTGCAGGGACGCAGCTTTACACTCCATCAGCAGCAGCACACACACACAATAATGTAATGTCAGTGACTCCCGAGGCCGCCAGATGAGCTGTGTGAAATCTGATACGTTGCCCCGAGTGATGTCACTTGAGTCAGCGGCCGCCGGCGTTGATTTGTTGGAAAATGAAAACTATCTGGGAGGGGGGGGTTGAGGTCGGTGGGGGCGTGGCCACCAAACCTCCATATCTGCCACTCATCTCCGCTGGAAGCTACGTTAGCCGCTAGCGTAGCTCACCTTAATCACCGGCTCAGCAGCTGGCAGTCCAGTTGCACTGTGGGTGACGTAGGTGCCACATTTTGATGACGGGGAATGAGGCATGGGATTAAAAAAAAAAAAAAAGATGGTGTGTGACACCCTGATGCGACTGCCTGCACATACGTATGTTAATCTGAAAAAAATCACATGACACAGCAACTTTGATCCAACCCCAATAAATATCTAGAATATAATAAAGTAGTAGAGATGCTATTTCCTGTAGTAAATGCTTGCGAATGCTGAAATGTTGAAAACTGCGGAATCAGTGCAGGAAAGGTTGAAAAAAACAGAGAAATGAATCCGTCCAAAAATAGTAGTTCAAATTATGAAAAGCAGAGAAACAACCATCTCGTTTGCTTTGATGTCACGACTTTGTGAATGGAATCTGAACGAGTGTAATTAGCTGCTGGAGAGCCGGGTTGCCATGATGATGTCATACATTTGTGACCGATGTGATGGATAAAAAAAAAACAAAAAAAAACATGGTTGCCATGGTGGTGAGCTATCAAAGCAACAAAAAAAAGGCTACTCTGTGCAGTTGAGTGGATTTTTTTTTTTAAGAAAAAGCTTAATATCGTCAAAAGTTATAAAATTAGGTTTGAATGGAAAAATAAAAGTCCTTGAAGGAGTTAGCCAGCAAAACATGGACAAAAACCTAGAAGAAGGAGAAGAAGAAGAAAGAGATTTTACCAACATGAATTGTGACTGCTCTCAGAATTCAGACTTGATAAATCTAAATTTAATACTTTTTGTTATTCTTTTACTTTCTTTGTTATGTTTGTTTATTTTTGTTTTCGCTAATTCACGAATCGTTTTTTAAAAAATTTGCCAACCACAAAACACGATAAAAAGCTATGAGTAAATTAGCAAGAAATTGCCTGAAAAAAAAAACAGAAGTTGAAAATGTGAGTAAAGAATTAGCAATAAATCTGTTTGTAATTTCTAAAATTACATTTAAAGGGCTACACTTCCTCCCGTTGCTGAGGACCGCCTGAAAGGCCCTTAAGTACGTTACTTTGGAAACCAGTGACATTACAGCACGCACATATTTCAGTTGCACATATGTCAGAGCACATTTTCAACGTTTGCGGACTTCTAGAAGTATTTCTATGCAGAAGTGATGTCATGGAAACGTGGCTGTAACCAGAGCCAAGCAGGGTTTAAGCGGGCGGGCAGACAGACGGGCAGGCAGGCAGACAGGCAGCCCTCATGCAGGTGGATTACGGTGCCAGAAAGGCATCCACATGCACAGCGACACGGCTGACGTGCATCCACACAAACACTATTATATTCATAAAGATGAAGGGGCTTCCGAAGACTCTGACACCCCAAACCACCCCCAAAAAAAAAAAAAAAAAACTGAGACAACAACTCATGACTGTTTTCTTCGCTGTGAGCGTTATAGAGGAGAGTTATTGATATCGCAACATAAGGAACGCTCATAATGGTGGACGCTGCCTCTCCAGTTCCTTCTTGGAGAATCATGTTCTCCATTTTAAAGTTACCAGTGGATGATTCTTTGCATTGGCTAAAATAATTTACGAGCAGTGGGGGCGAGGGGAATTGAAAATAATTTTTTTTATGACCTGTTTTCCCACATTTTTTTTTTTTTAGGTGAACAAAAATCCTGCCTTCAAAACAAGCGCGCCGCATTTGTAAAAAAATTTTTTTTAGAATCTTAGAAACAAGAGGAAGTCTTGCGTGAGTTTGGATGAATTCATCCAAAATTTCAAAATGTTTCAAAGTTACAAGTGAACAGCTTTAGAGCAAAGTGAAGCTTCTGCCTCGATGTCCGCCACTGAAGAGGTGCAATGCATTGCTGCTAGTTGTCTAGTAAACAATCAGCGCAACTCAGAAATTCTGGAGAATTTAACGTCTTGCTATGTTCTTAAAAAACCACTGAAAACTCAATTTGGCATCCCGTTTAGTATCAATGGCGTGCTAGCCGATAGTGAAGACAGCTAGCCGCTACCGTTAGCCGCTGAGTTTTTGTTTTCAAGTCAAGAGTTCTTTATTATTCCGTTAGGAACTTCGGTTGCAGCAGGACATCCAGGTGCATACACTAATTCACACATATTTCATACATAGCGTACATACCACCCCTACATTTGGTACCCATAGCCTACCTACATACCATTCATACAAGTACACACAACAGAGCATAAAAAAAAAAGATTCATACAAGGATAAAAACCATTAAAAAAGATTATGGTGGGAGCTCGCTGTTTAGGAGTCGAATTGAGGTGGGAATGAAGCTGGATGAAGCTCTCTTTTCTCTCTCTCGGAAAAGATTGAAATGTTTCTCATCAGGCTGATCAAATCTGACCGAGCCAGAACTTCTAAGGTCATTACTCCGCATCCACTTGTCTAAAGACTCCATTTGCCGCGCTAGAAAAATGCCCTTTCATCCAATCAATAACAAGGAAACCAGGGGTGAGAGGGGTCGCCTGCACCCTGACCTTCTTACAAACCGGACAGGAAGCTTAAAAGGAATGAGGCCAGAGTTGTAAATCCTTTAAAAAAAAGAAAAAGCAATCCCTTCCATTCACTTTGTCTACACAATAAGAGCGGCGGTCAGATCAAAGCTTCGCCCAACCAGTCCATCGTTAGCGGCGGGGATGCTAACAGCTATGACGTCCGCTTCTCTGTGAGCTTGTAAACGCATTTGTGTGTCTATCTTACTGAGGCCGTTCACTGACCTCATGAACCCCACTGCCCCGAATCCTAAAAAAAACCAACCCTAAACCCAACCGGAACCCGATTCTAACCTTCAAGCCAAACCGTAACCCTCAAATTAGGCGTCTCACAAACTGAAGTCGGGCTAAAATGTCCTCACTTTGTCAAAATTGTCCTCACGTGGACGGTATAAAAACTCAAATTAGCTCTAAAAAAGATACAAGTACACGCACACACACACACATACACACACACATTATGTCATGGTCCTGTGACAAATGAAAACTTCATCGTGTTAACTTTATCGTCATGGTAACTGTAGCATGTGTGCTCAAACGCCGCCGCCCCAGATCAAATATCGAGGCTCATCTGCCGCGACGATCCGGGACGTTAACGTGGTGGCGGGCCGCAGTCAACGGAATAAAATCGCCGCCCGTCCGGGCAGCGCCGCGATCTGACACGACGGCGTCTCGGACTGTGGGATCGGGGGTGGGGAGGGGCGGGGTGGGTGTTGTTTGGCGCCCGGCGTCTGACCTCCCTCGATACGCGACTCGCTTTTGTCTGCCATCACGTCAGGAATTTCCGGGCCCTAATCTGCGTGATGGGGATGGTTTCCGAGATCAAAACACGCGCCCGCGGAGTCGTCTCCGCCGCTTCCTCGACGCTCGGCCATTCACGCCTGGCTGAGCCAGAAAGGCCCCCGGGAGGGACGCGCGCACCGGCGGCATGATGGGATGGAGGCTTTGGACGGCACTCCGGGGGAACGCCGGCAGGTGTCAGGTGCGCCAGGCGGGAGAGTGGCCAGTCGAAGTTTTGGAAAACGGGCGCATTTTGGAGGAATGGAGCGTGATGATTCCTCAGGGGAGAGTGGAGGTGGGGGCTGGTGGGGCGTGTGCGCGCTGGGTTCAGCTGCATCATAACCGGTCCGGGTTTGTTGACATGTCAGCTGGCAGCGTTTTTCCGTGTTGTGACAAACGGGGAGTCCAATACTCGCTCACCTTTCAGCTCCTCTTTCCTTTCCAGCGCCCCTCCTCCCCCCGGACGCCGTCGGGCTTTCCCGTCCCCGGAGACTGACGAGCGCGGTAAAAACGCCTCGGCCCGCCGCGCGGAGGGCGGAGGAGGCGGCTCCGGAGGTTCGGTGTATTTCGTGTGCAAAAGAAAAAAAATAAACTGTCAAGAAAAAAATTTAAACAAAAAGTAAACGCCGAATATTAAGATAGAAAAACCACGAATCCACATGAGCAACATAAAGAGGCGACAGGTTGGGGAAAAACAGGATTTACACCGATCAGCCAAAACATTAAAACCACTGCATGTTTACCACAGAACATCATGTAAAGGCCCCGCAATAAAAATATGTTTATGTTTTGGTCGTCCCACTCAAATGCATTGGGACGACCAAAAAGGTTGAGAAAAATATGAGATGTCCCTAATATTTTGGTCACGCATGTAAGGGGGATGACACTTATATGCATTAGGGTGACCAAAATATTAGGGACACTTAGATGCATGAGAATGGCCAAAATATTAAGG
>CAAKHG010029877.1:10862-24224 GCA_901007715.1 Dactylopterus volitans
TTGATTGCATCATTTCACACTGTGATAAAAGGAAATGCCGTTTTAGTGACAGTGATGCACATGCATTTACTTTGGAAATCTGAATTTGCAGGGCAAATGAAGGAGGAGGATTCAGAGAACTGTTGTTCAATAGCCAAAGGAACAATGGTCATCATTTCATCATTTTGGAATAATACCACCATTTAACACATAATTTGAACACACACACACACACACACACACACACACACACACACACACACACACACACACACGTATATCACGTATAACCGCTTCCAAGGAAGTTGTACCCATCTGTACTATGACAACGAGGAGAAAATAATTTCTACTTTACAAACTAATACTAATTTAACTGATTTTGTATGATGTGATGGCCTTTGCTAATCTCTTTTGAATAGTTATACATCTCCTGACCTTTAAAGTTATTTTAACTAAAACAGTCTGCCAAGGTAAAATCTTAACAAATGGGACAAAGGGCTAAAGAGAGCCATTACAATTTCTCAAATGGCCAAAATGCATTGCATGATTCATCACAGGTAACTGTGGCA
Source organism: Dactylopterus volitans (assembly GCA_901007715.1). Taxonomy (NCBI): domain Eukaryota; kingdom Metazoa; phylum Chordata; class Actinopteri; order Syngnathiformes; family Dactylopteridae; genus Dactylopterus; species Dactylopterus volitans. The sequence continues at coordinate 11,411 of CAAKHG010029877.1, forward strand.
AACCATGCATTTTTTTTACTGTGTTAAACTTTTTGAATTTTGATACATTTTAATAGAATTCTTCTACAATCATTGTATTTTCATCAAATTTACATTAACGTTGAGCTGGTCCAGATGGCACATTAGATGCAGTTCCCATATTACAGAGGAAAATATTCATACAGCCTTAATATAACTCAATACTTAATATTTCCTGTGATATATGCCACAAAAATCCATAAAAAAATGTTGCCTCTGACCTGCCACGACACCTTCCCACTGTGAATGATGGAGACAGATTAATTGATACACAAGCATATTTAATGGCTTCTGTATATGAAACAACATATGGGCGAAATTGTTCCCACTATATACACCACATGAACAAGAAGCAATATAGAACATATACGTATATATAACCATTGCCAAATACATCTCTTTTGGGTTGCATCTTTTCAAAAAATAAAATTACAAGGCCATAAATCTGGCCAAAAGATAAAGAATGCTTTACAATGACAGCTTGTGGAGTTTTAGGAAATAATTATTCTTTATATTTTTTTTCCCTCTATAGTCTTCTGAGTCTGCAAATCCATTTTATGGAGGGAGGGAGAATGTCCTTGGGTGCTAATCTGAGATTTGGAAAGCTCCTCAGGTCCAGTCTAGCAGATGACACAGCCGCCTTTCTCCTTAAACGGGTTCTTCTCCTCTGAAATGCCTTTGACGAGGATGTCCTCCTCCACTCCAGCCTGAATGTACTCCTTGATCTCCTCACAACATTTGGATGTCTGAAATCAAATAGGCATCCTGTTAAAACAGTGTCATTCAGCGATTCATCTAATTTTAAAATGCACTTATTGTTTCGGCACATTGACACTTTTTTTGCTGCCTGTTGAGGATAGAAGTCTAGAGACCTGATTTATACACATGCAACTTTAATAACACCGCACACACATATACAGCAAGTCCATCTAAAACACTTACCAGCCACCTCTCAAGTTTCACTTCGATTTTAAGTTGGTTTACTTCCATTACAGCCTTATCCTTGTCTGTCAGGTCCTCTACATTTATGACCGGCATTCTCTGTAAAAAAACAAAACAACATTAAGGAAAATTTGTAAAATGTGGATTTCTATGTAACAAATGAACAAGAATAAATTTCCCTGAAATTTTAAAACAAAACATTTTTGAATTAATAAAAGTGCACTCACGAATGCTCACAGGCAGCAGTCCTTTGATGCCAGCAATCCCTCTGAAGAATCCCTCTCTCCTCCGCAATCTGGGTTATAAAGTAATCTCCATAAATGATCCTAATCCACTAATCTGATTAAAACCGAACCCCACTGAGTGAGCAGGTCCATATCTTAGCTGTGCAATTAAAATGGAGGGCGATTAATTAAGTGATTTCTTATGATTTTTATGTATAAAATATAAACTAAATTTAGAATGAATTCAAGCATGCATTCGGATTTGTGTTGTGACACTTTTATTTTCCGTTATTCAGATATGGGTCAAAGGGTGCATGTTTCAGGTCACTTTGATAAGGCAGCTTATCGGTATTTAGCCTACCTCTGTCAGGGGGGAGATGCATCACTGTCCTGAACATGACTGCACGGTAGTTTTCCAATAATAAAGGCAACAATTACTTGGATCTTTAGCGATGATACGGATAGAGCTATAAAAAGAAACTTATGATTAAGGCTGCATTATGTTTGTGTTCATTCTCAGTTACGCAGGGCAGAGTAATCCTGAAAATTTTAGGTGGAAAGTAACTGAACCACCAAAAAGAAGTTCAGTTGCCCTCTACCTAAGCTATTCGGATGATGGTGCATTTTGTCTTCAGTTTTCTGATGAATAAATGCATGTATTGTCATTTTGCCAGTTCAACCAAATTGGATTGTTAACCTCTTTACTGAAGAACACTAGAAGGATGATCAATTCTGAAGAAACATCAAGTAGATGACAGCAGAAACAACCTAAGGAATAGAATAACAACAAAATGACCGTTTTCAAGTTAAAGAAATCAGAGCCTTGGGAGTGGAGCAGGATGATATTGTATGCATCTGTGTATTATTATTATTATTACTATTATTATTATTATTTTAACATACTGAGAACATTTATTGAAAATTAAGGACATCTTGGCCGTTCCTCACTTCGTGAGACGCCTTCCAAGGCCCACCTTGGGGGTTTTGGACTTTAGTCTGAAGGTTTGTCAGATTTCGTCTGAAGGTTTGAACTGGCTTTTGGTGTGTGCACTTCCTGTAAGACAAGTATGACATGAGAACTTGGCAGGAGAGGTCGAGATGAGTGTTTGTCATGAATGTCTGTCTCCTAAAGGCAATGCAACAATTGCTACATCTTACTGCATCATCATCATCATCATCAGCAGCAGCAGCAGCACCACCACCACCTTCACTGAATCAACTTTCTCCTGTTATTGCAGTTGGGCGCAATATTCTCTTACTCATCAACTGTCAGTCTTGTGCGTAAAACCTTACAACATGAACGGGTTCCTCTCTGATGTCACCACTGAACTCATCAGCCGGCTTCGCTGTTAAATGGAAATGAGTCATTATATCTCCGCCCATGAGCTTCCCCTGGGAAACACTTTTCTATATAAAGCCCGAGGAGCGCAGAAAGCGGAAAAAGGACGCGGAGCCTCAGCCAAAGTCGCACAATGGAGTTTTGCATATTCGCCGTACTCGCGTTTTTGTCTGCGTGTTGCAGCGCCCTGGCGTTGTCCTCTCAAGGTACGCATCCCTTTTTAAATGCACGCATACGTTTTTAATTGTTCAAAAACTTTGATCCGCCATTCGATTTCGTGTTTCTTTTCTTTCTTTCTTTTTCTGGCTGGTTTCCTGTCTGACTCTCTGAAACTGTGCTGCGTTCCAGGTGCGTGTCTCCTTCAGGTGGACGAGGGACCCTGCAGGGGCGACATCGAGCGCTACTACTACAACACCATCACCCAGAAGTGCGAGCTCTTCTCCTACGGAGGCTGCCAGGGGAACGCCAACAACTTCAAGAGCTATGAGCTGTGCCAGAAAGCCTGTTTCAGAATCCCAAGTAAGCCCATAAACTCGATGACCATCTGTGAGGGCTAATAGGTTTTTTTCAAATTTGAAAATGCAGGCTCCCCAAGTGCATTTTTACTGCAGACCAAGAGAAAGGGGTGCAAACCTTCCCTCAAACCTTCTCGCTCTTCTCCCCAGAGATTCCCCTAATCTGCAGATTCCCCAAAGAGGAGGGACCCTGCCGAGCCCTCTTCAGCCGCTACTTCTTCAACATGACCAGCATGCGGTGTGAGCTCTTCTACTATGGCGGCTGCATGGGGAACTCCAACCGCTTCCAAGATTACACCTCCTGCGTGGAGTACTGCAGTCCACAAAAAAGTGAGTGAGAACTTGCTGATCTATTGCGATGCTGCAGCTGAGGTTTGCTCTTCATACATAAAGCCTTACAAAAAAAAAAAAAAAAGACTTGGTTTCATATTTTTTGCTTAAAAAGAAGGTGCAAATTAGCAATAAGTGTTTCAAATGAGTGGCCAAAGCTAGTTCTTTGCGGCATCAGCGTGGAACAGATGCGCCTGTTCTCTCTGATCTCCGCCCCGAAGACCATGATGGGTGGGTCTGATTGTGCGCTTCTTCTCCCAGCTGTGCCCGTCCTCTGCCTTGAACCTCTGGACAAAGGGAAATGTTCCGCCTCCATGCCACGATATTACTACAACGCGGCCACCAAGACGTGCGAGCAGTTCAACTACTCCGGCTGTGGAGGGAGCAGCAACAACTTTGTGTCCAGGCAGAGCTGCTTGGACGTGTGTGTTAGAGGTGAGAGAGTGTGAGTTTGTGGGGAAACGACCCACAGCCTTTCCCAGATGGTCATTTTAGGAGAGAGTGCAGACTTCTTAATTCAGTGATTGCAGTTTTCGGGATTCCCGCTTGGGTTTTTATTTTTTATATTGGTTTTTATTTGGAGATAATCCAGAAACAGCTAATGGTTCCGATTTGTTGGGAGGGTGAAGATGAAGTTCTCCAATGCATCCATGCACCACAGTCAATCATTGTTTTAAAACTGAAAATTTAGCATGCAGCTCCTGGAGAGTTTTTTTTCTTCCTTTTTTAATAGTTTCATTATCGGCTAAAAAATACCCAACGTTTAAACCATGTACTGATCAGTATTTATACTCATTTTGTTTCAGGAGGGAAAAAGCACATGGGCAAAGGAAAAATTCGTCGCCTGAAACGGAATAGAAAGAATCACATCACTTTCTTGCAAGCATGATGGTCGCAGACCTTCTCAGGGACCCGGACAAGCACATAACATAAAACTGACACATCTTTTGCCAAATATAAAACAAACAAACAAAACAAAACCCATATTTTTTACTTAATTTTACTTTGAGTTTTCAGCTGCTCATGAACGCAGCTTTTCAGATGCAACTATGGTGTTCATGAAGTTTGTTAATACTGCACTTGTGGTCTATATTGTGTACTTTGATACTGTGAGTATGTATGTTTTTTAATAAGTCTTTATTTGTATGTAAAATGTTACATTATATGAATTATATGAACAACTATGTTGTTGTTATTTTGTACTTACATGCTGCTGTTCACAAGAGATGACACTGATATTTGAATAAGTCGAAATTACTGCAGTGTAACCTTCAGGAGTGTCTGTTACTTTTACCTGAGCTCACAACAGACAATTAAAAAAAATATATATATAAAACCAAAGCGGCTTGACTCGTTTCCTTACAGTCACCTCTTATCTGGTAGCGCTTTGCAAGGCACTGCAGCCTATCAAAGCCATATTAGTGAAGCCTTGAATCAAGAAGGAAGACATCACAGAAATGCGACTGCAGCTGCTTCATCAGAATGTCACGCCATGTTTATTAAAGCTGCAGGTTCACAAAAACATAAATTTTAAGCTTTCAGTTTTGCTGTCTGAGAATGTTCAAGCAATTATAATGCCTTGACAGTTGAATACACACAATTATAAAGACACCCTTGCCTAGATGCAATGCATGTCATACACCTTTTTTTTCCCCACACTCAAGTTAAAAGGATATTGCGCTGTTGTTGTTTTTTTTGTTTTTTTTCCTTTTTTGACAGTTTATCACATGAGAAATATTTATGTAAAGGGAGTGAGATGATCAATCATAGTATCTAGATCTGCCCCATAATTGCGCTTTGTTCCATCTCCGAAAATACAAAAGCTGAAGAACTGAATTTTTTCCAGACCACAGATATTTATGGAAGATATCAAAAGAAACTACTTACCCCTGCGGTTGGAAATAAATAGCAGTGACGGTGAATACACCCAGGCAGGCCCTCTGTCATCAAGAGCCGAAGCAAAACCGTCTACTTAGATTTCAGCATGTGAGAGAAAGTCATCCTATATGAAGCTGTGCTCAGCTCTTCGAGCTAACATAACCTTGAACTCATCATTTCTTCAGTGCTTCCACTGGAACAGGTGGATTGTGGGAAATGGGGTTAAGGTCCTTTGGATTTCTTACACTTTGAGGTAAATATTTCTATCCTGTCCAGGTTTTTTTACTTCAGTGAAATGCCCGTAACCGTATATCTAAAATCTGTAGAGAAAGAAGCTCTGTTACACGTTTCTTCTTCTTCTGCTTCTTTCATATGCACACTACTGCGGCAAATATTCATGCACAAAGGACTGTGTCCGGTTAACATTTAATCATAACAAAGATCAGTGTCTGATAATTACTGAGTAACAATATGACACTGATTACTAAAGATTTGGTGCAGTTCAGAGGTCTTGAGTTGGCCTGATCCATCCTGCTATGGTTATTTCATTAGCTGCAGCACATTATGCAGAACATTCATCTGCGACTAATCACCGTTTTACTGTGATCCTTGCTCCAGCAGGAATGATCGCGTGTTACCTTTAACCACCTGTCATGTGCTAATGTCTGGTGGCCCGTTTGTGGTTTTCAGCCTGTCATTAAAATACCGGATTTCAGAGTACAAGCACTTTCAACGGCTAGTTGAGACACGCCATTTCAACTCTCTGTTAACACACTGCCTGTAGATACTTCCTGCTAGTTTAACTTGTACGATATCAAATCCACATGCTTTTAAAATTCCCCAGCTTAGTGTGAGAGGAGAAATGGGAGAGTATCGTAGACTCCCTCTGGTGGCAATGTTTTTAACACCAAAGGTGAAAAAGCTTTTTTCATCTGACACAGTATGTCTAGAGAACTAAATGTAAATTTGTAATGGAAAACTTACAGTAAAGCCTTTAACTCAGGCAGACATTCTTATAACTGCATGAATTAAAATAAACTAATGAGTTGCAGTCTAACAGATTTTGCGGCCTTTTGCCCCCACAATACCGGAGCGGTTCACAGCAAGCTGCTCAGGTGTTGACTCAGCTGCATACCTTTTACCACAGTCTGTTCCTGTAGGTGGATCTTGTGGGCTTTTTAGTTGTTTTTCTTAAATTTCTCTATTATTTATTTAAATGAACACCACCTTCAGATTGCTGTCACAGCTTTGGCAGCAATTGGCGAATAAAAACCACAGGGTGGAGATACAGCTGCCTGCTCGATAGTTTTGTTCCACGAGTTTGGTTCTGAAACAATTTATGGTTAGCTTCTCCAAAAAAATATAAATAAATAAATAAATAGATAAATAATACATGTTATTTGTGGGTGCTTTTCATGACACTCAAGGTCAGCTTACATAAGAATAAAAACATTAGAAATTGAATAATATCATGATAAACACAAAAAGTACATTAAGCACACATAAAGATTAAAATAAAAAATAAAAAATCCTCCTAGCTGTATCGTAAAACCAAATACTGAACTGATATATATATATTTTTTTTGCCACAGACAAATTAGTCTTGTTTCATATTCCCAAAGAAGGAAACAGGAAATCTATTGGTGATATGATCAACAAACAAATCTGCATTGTCTGTAGAGCAACTGTCATGAAAACTCCCTCTATCACAGGATGTGAGTGCTGGGATAGAGGGAGACTGTAGCTGTGATATATAATCGTTACCGCTGAAAAGAAACAAACCGCCTTGGTTGCGTGGACTTAATTCTATCCACAAAATGACAGCGGTGTGAGTGTGTTGCTGAATGTGCTGACAAAAATTGAACTCCGGCCACAGGAGCAACTCACTGCCTGCAAATACAGTCAATTTTTTATTTTAAGAAGTGTCATTTCTCAGCTGTCAGCGTCTGGTCAGTTGAAACTCCTAAACCAAACATGTCAGGAGGCTTCTGGCTCCCGAGCCGGCGCCCCTGCCTCGACATGCCATCAAAGTTTCCCCAACATCCATCACTGTCGGGTACTTTGGAACATGTCTGCTCCGCACTCCTTCCCATTCCTCCCCCGCTCACACACACGCTCACACACACGCATGCATGCATGCGTGCGTGCATGCATTCACGCACACACACACACACACACCCACCCACCCACCCCTCAGGTGGATGGATCTGATGATATAAGTCTGCTATGCTCTTCACGGGTCATCCTGTTGCCATGTAACTTGCTGAATAATTACACAAGTCAGACCACTCACTCACTCTTACTGGACGCATGGGGATTCATTCATCAGTGCGTGTGTGTGTGTTGCCTGTGCACGTGCATGCGATAAAGACTTTTGAGCAGTTACTACGCTTCCTGAAGTCCTCATGTAATTTCACCCTTCCTTGCCTCTGCGAGCGGTGCTGTAATTGATTTTTGAGGTGAATACTGATTTTCATGGCAGAATAATGTCTGATCAGTATTTACATCCTCCTGTGCAGAAGTAAAAGCGTTGTTTGAGCAAAACTGTTGTCAAGATCCCACCCTGCTGTCCACAAATCTGTGGTCTTTACTGTAACAATCATACAGTGCCTTTGTTGTTCGAGAATAGAATCTCTTTTCCAGGCAGATGACTCATGGCTGTAAATAAATCCGCTGCTTTCACTCTGTCAGAATCCTTTTTCATCAAGGTTGAGGAGACTGAAAATGATGCGCGCAAAAAGAACAAATGCAGATGCCTGTTCCTTCTAAAACCACATTTTTTTTCTCATTTCGAATGAAAAGTGTAAAAATGAAATAAATAAAAATCTGAGCTGTCGCCCTTTTACCCTCTTCACCTGAGGCTTGAATTACCTGCTTGCAAGAGGTTAAAGAATTTTACTTCGAGCTGCTCCTGTTCAGCTGCTCTTGGCATACTCGGCGCGCGAACACACTGACTCAACTGAGCTTCCCGCTTAATAATTGTGTTTTCCTGGTTTTTATGTTTCAATGAGCAAACCCACCGCATGCTTCCCGGCAGAGCAGGTGAGCTGCAAACCTGCTGAACGAGCAGTTTGAAAGAGGAGGTGAGGGACAGCCTCTCTTTTGTGAAACAGAACTGTCCGTTACTGCTCGCCAGACGCACACATCTACGCTGGAGCACACACCTCGACAAGAATTATGCACCTAATTATTCAAGATCTCCGGGATTTTCAAAAAAGTTTTGTCACCAAAGCCAGTATGACATCATCAGATCTTTTAAAGCTGGTATTTGATTTGATATCATAGGTAGGGTACCACAATAATCCAAGACACTGTGCTGGTGAACTGAGCATCTAAATTGAATTCAACCATCCAACATTATTAAACTAAATTATTTCCTCGATTGTGACATGTCGAAATGTCCTCTGAGTAAATGGTGTAGGCCTATCAAGAGTCCAAGAGTTGTGTATCAATATTATCTGGCATGTGTTTATCAATATATTTATATCTAATTAACATTATACACTTCCGTGTACAGATGAGCAGTTTGCTAGTTAAAAAAAAAGAGCTTTCACACTGAAATCAATCAACTGATCACAACGCTATGACTGGCATAAGAATAATTTGGACATGAACAAACCTTTAACACCCAAATTTTCAAACTGCATCAGATTGGCTTCTGATTAAGTGAAAAGCTTACTAAAAAAAACCAAAAAAAAAAAAAAAACCCACAAGAGCCACAGAGGCAATCGTGATGTGATTGTTTCCTTCAGCTGTCTTTGATTGCACGGGTATATGGTTTATTACTCGCAGACACGTGGCTCTTGAGACTGTCCTTTCAAGAAAAATAATAAAAACTGCCAATATTAATGTGAAAGTGGCCATCCAGCAGCCATGGTAGTGATACATAAAGAGGCTGGAGGAAATCAAATGATGCCTTTATGAAGAGAGAAAGTCCAAATCTGGGTGAGTGGTCTCATGCTGGTTGCAAATACAAACCACTGTTTTTATGGACATTGCAGCAGCTGTTCATTTATTCAGACAGTGTTTTAAAAACCATATTTCTTTTATTGAAACCATCATCTTTTCCCAACCAAAGTGTTTTTTCTCCCTTAAACTTAACCAGACTTCAACCATAATGTTGGCACATCATAAAAACATCACTATATTGCAACAATAATTTAGGGGCGTGCAGGGAACAAATAACAAATGTGGCCATTTGTGTTGGAGGACTTTTTAGGACTCACAGGTGGAAGCAGCTCTATCTCACCAAAGTAATAGATTTGAGATCATTTGGAGTCTGCTCAATAATACAGGGAGAGTGGCAGATCTGTCGTTCCTACTCTCCTACTATCACACTTTGTGAACTGAGTGGGTCAGTAGAAGTGCAAAGCATCACATTGCTAGAAGTGCTGGAACTGGTCTTTGCAGTCACTGCTGATAGTGACATGAACCAGAAATATACAGGATTTCATAGTAGAACCAGAAGTTTTTCCACCTAATTTTTCTCTTCCTCTCTGCCCCGGTGTTGTAGCAAAACCAGTTTTTACCCAGTGAATAATGTTGCAGGAGTGCAAGTTCTCTCTTCATCCTTTGACAACCACTCGTGTCCACAAAGGCTGCTGGCTTACAGAACTCATAATAGCTGCCTTCAGAAGAAACTTACAGTACCTGAATGAAAAATCTCAAATATTCAGTACCTCAAATTTGTCAATGATAAAAAAAAAAAAAGTCCCCGGATGATATCACCCATTCAATGTCTTAATGCTGTTACTGTACCTCCAATGGAGACACCATACTCTTTGTAGATGTGTGGTTTTCTGTGGAAGATATTTGATAATAGACTACACGTTTTTGATTGAGATAGGCATGTTTCCTCTTAATGGATATCGAGTAATTGCTGCTAACCAAATTGAAAATTAAAAGCTGTCTCTAATTGTGCCTAATTAGCAAAAGCAAATGCCACGTTCTTTAAACGTTGACACTAATAATCACTCTTGCTTCGTCTCTTGTTTGTAGGTTTGCAGGAGAATCTCCAAGACAAAAATAATAATAATAATAATAATCACATTCCTTCATGCTAGAATATGATCTGCTGATGCCCTATTAAATTCAAGCTGTGTAGAGGCACTGCCAACGCTGGCATCGAACTCACGTGGCCCTTTCTCCTGCATCATTATCCCCTGAATCCAAAATGTCATGTCCCACAAAACAGGCATCCATCCAGCACCATTTTCCTCATTTATCCACCTTCCATCATCAGAACAACTAACCATAATGAGGGGATTCTGAGAAGAGGACTCGCTTTTTCATGGAACTGCCGTCTAACCGTAACACCATCTGCAGCACAACTACAAATGGGACCAATCAAAGACAGGACTGCGCCAAGAGGGATTTTTGATACATGTATGGTTTTGAATGTCCAGAATGACTTTTATAGAAACACAGAGGAGGACGTCCTTTGAAGCCAGCTCTGTAACTCACAACTAAAAAAATAGTTTTTCCGTTTCCTTGGAGGACAGTTGCTGCCCAGAGATCTGTACAACTGGTGAGTCACATCGAGTCTTTGCTATCTAATGTGGTTCAGGGTTAATCTAATGAACTTGCTGTGTACATGCCAAATGTAGCTGACAAGGGCAATGTTGCTTTCCACACTGGAGGATGACAAACATTCCCAAGTAGATTGTGTTTGTCCACTCCTCCCTTCTTCTCCCGGGTGGAGGTATTGTCTTTTCCTGCTGTCTTCTGATTTGAGGGCAGCGCTGCTTGTTTGCAGATCATCCTGGCTTTGGAGCTGGCAGGCTCATCATATCTTCCGATGTTATAATGAGTTATAAATATGCAGAAACATGTCCACCTCTGTGTGTGTGTGTGTGTGTGTGTGTGTGTGTGTGTGTGTGTGTGTGTGTGTGTGTGTGTGTGTTTGTTTGTGTGTGTTTGAGAAAGAGACAGAGTGAGAGTGAGCGACAGAGAGTGAGCGAGAGAGAAAGAGAGATTAGTGTTAAATTTCTGTTGACGCATATCACCGACAAACACCTGGTTGTCTTGCAATAAGTGTAGAGAGAAAACAGTAGAACAACAAAAAAAGACAATGAGGAGATGCTTCCTGTTTTTTAAGTGTTCCCGAAGATGCTGAGATGCTGGTTCCACTGGTGATTTTCCTTTTGTTTATTACCATGTCTGGAATAAGGACATAACTTAATGGGCTTTACATTAAGGTGGTCCATGAGGACTTTGCATGTAGTCCCTGGCCATAAAGTCTATTGATGTATTATTTTTGTGAAGAAAAAAACTCTTTTCATTATTGTTGTATTGTGCATAAAGTTGTGGGTAAGTTGATACGTAGAGCTCACATTTATGTTGTCTGCCCTCCATTCTTGTGAATGCAGTATTTAGGTTGGGCAAAAACATTAATTCAAGCTCAAGAAGTAACTGATTAGATTTTGGTCAAAAATTCAGAAGTCAGTCAATCAATCAGTCAAACTTTCTTTATATAGCACTTCTCATACAACTAAAATGAAACACAAAGTGCTCTCCAACAAGCACATTAAACATTGCAAAGGAAAAATAGGAAAAACAGATAGAACCTGCCACACACACGCACGCACGCACACACGCACGCACGCACGCACGCACGCACACACACACATTCTCACCTCTGACAGTAGGGAGACATAGCAGGGCACCAAGGATCAAGGAAAACGCCACCTTTGGGGCCATCCACATTGGGGGGGGCTGCAGGCCATGAACGCAGGGGGCACTGGCACCCGGATCCCTCCAACTCCGACAGATGGGCAGACATCCAAGGTGGGGATCCCCCCAATCAGCTGAGATGTAGGGATCTGAGGACAGCACGCCCAGCAGTTGGACAGATACAGCTGCCAGTGTGGAGGACCCCCCTGAACAAACAGTGGAGTTATAAAGCTAAAAGCTTAAGAGCATAAGATAGGATAAAGGGCCTGATATAAGTAAAAAATAGAGTGAACAGTTAAAAGAGTAAAAATAACGTAGATTTAATAAAATACCTAAAATTAACATAATCTAAAAAACAGCAAGATAAAAGGAAACAACATAAAATGAGATAAAACCTGATAAGGATGTAGGAGAATTTAAAAGGTCAGGTAAAAGGTCAGATATAAGCCTGATTTAAAAGGTGTCTCTAGGACCCTCTGGTCCTAGTCAGCACGTGTGCAACTGAGTTTTGCAATAGTTGCATGTTTGAAATACTCTTTTTGGGAAGACCAGAGAGCAGGGCATTACAGCAGTCTAAATGACAGGATAAAAGCATGTATTAGCACCTACATGCTGGCCTGAGAGAGAAAAGGGCGGACTCTGGTTATGCTTTTATAATGATAAAAACCTATTTTAGTTATATTTTTGATATGTGGGATAAAATTCAGCTCAGAGTCAAAAATTAAGCCCAGATTTTTTTTTTTTTTTTTACAGATTTTGTTGGTTTTTAAATCTTGTAGTTTTGGTAAGAGTGTCTCTCTCTGGCCTTCAGGACCAATAACTAACTGTTTGGTCCTGGTTGAACTGTAGGAAGTTCACTGCCATCCATGACTTGATGTCTAAAATGCACTTAAAAA
>CAAKHG010029878.1:2915-15449 GCA_901007715.1 Dactylopterus volitans
CCATATATCTAAACATGCATGGGCAATACATGCGAACAGTAACACAGAGAGGGAGGGTGTCACTTGCGTGTGTGTGTGTGTACGTGTGTGTGTGTGTGTGAGGCCCCTGGAGAGAGAGCTGCACTGCAACATGACTCCAGCTGCGGCGGGTTTGATAATTCCTACTCTCCTTGTCAGCATCCTTGCCTCTTGCCTCTTACCCAACACTTCCTTTACACTGATGAGGAGAAAATCTGCAAAACAAAGCGATGCCTGTAGAGTTCCATGAATTTCGAGATGCAGTTTTTTGATGAACTGAACATCTTGTCGTATTTTCTGTGACCAAGGCAAGTGGAGGGCACGATACAGGAGAACCTCATGAAAATGAAAAAGCATCCTCGAGTATTCCTGCTATGCTGAGCACACATCCCATTCTGATCCCCAATACTGCGATGCACTAGGGCTCTACGCTGCAGGCAATATGCTGATGAAAGTCAAAATGTATATTTTGAATGTTTGCACTGGTAGGGGAGTTGCTTTTACTCTCATTGTAAATGTGTATCGTGACAAAAAAAGGCTTTCTATTCTATTTTGTTCCTCTGTTCTATGTATATGAGTCTACATTCAAGTCAAAGTAACTCAAGAAGACACAAGTACCTTCGTATAACTCACAGTTGCCTTATAAGTAACACTGCAGTAAGATACAGGGCTTGTTTTGGCACAACTGCATCTTATTACAAGAAATTCAGTTGCCCCGTCGTTCCTTTGCAATGGCCATGGGTTTCCCTGGATACAGTGCCGGGTGGAGCTGGTGGCGCTGCTGTATCGGCAGTCACTGATGAGTGTCGATCACAAGCAACAAACTGGGCTGTCCGGCCTGCCGTGTCAGGCGGGTCCTGAGGGGAGGAGGCGTGTTCAGGCTTCAGGCGTCTCTTGTTGTAACACAGTTGTACACAGGGCTGGGTGATATGGCAAAAAATGTTATCACGATATATTTTTTCATATTGATCGATCTCTATTTTTAGTACACTATGTAGTTTTTGCGGATTCTGCCAGTTTGGGAGCATCCTAATTGGAGCTCGAGCAATGAAACAAAGATTCATTGAAACTTTACAATAAAAGTTTCATAAAATAAGGTGCTGTCTTGGGTGATAGAAAAGGTTCGTGGTGTTTCCCGACCTGGCTGGTACCAACCGCCGGCATGTTTAACGGTAGTGAACGAGCACCGCGAGGCCTTCTCTCGAAGCACCGCTCGTGATGCCGTCGCCGTCGGCCCGAACAGTGCAGGAGCCTTCGATAGAAAACATACTCATCAGGAATATATTCCCAACTTCTTGAAGACACCAGACTGCACTCCCGCTACTCCCTCTGACTCCAGGCTAGCGCTGTTAGATCGTCCGTCCTGCTGACTAGCTGCTAGTTAGCAACGAGGAACAAAGATGGGAACTCGATTCTGTTTCGTGGCTTTCTGGAATCACGCTGTCCTGACTGAACTTTCACTCATACACCAGCAGGACTGTGTTTCAAAGTTGACTTTCTGATTCAAATCGATTTTGATTCATGAAATCAGGAAGGCAACACTTCATTATACGCATTTGACAGTTCCCTTGGATCCCTGAAGCTTTAACCCTGCTCATATCACGTGACCAGCCTCTCGCCCAATGAGATCTGGCCATGTGAGGCAAAAAGATGGCGGAAGCTGCTCGGCTGTATGCGACAGTACGTCTCGAGGCAGATATCAGGCAGCATGTTGGATTTAAAAGCAGGAGGACGACGCCACGATTCTCTGACACCACCACACGCTACACCCCGCAAATCTGAATCTGCAAGACCAATCCAAAACAAACTCCAGTGAGAAGGCAGCGGCTTTGAAGCTACCATGCAATTCTTTGCCTCTCTTTGTCTCACAGTGTTTCCACAGTATTAGTGATGTTTGTATTGGGTACGACTTAACACTGACGGTCAGAAGATTTGTTTGAACATCTCAAGTAGTTGTTTATGATAGACTGAAGATAGGTTTACATGGATCATATAATGGATTTCTTTACTGATTCAGGGTTGTTGCTTTGACACACAGCACAACGCCTCTGCACTAAAAGAGCACTTATTGGCACTTGTTGGCCATGTGAAATCAAAAAGATAACAATGTAACTGGTTTAGGGTCCAGTGTTGATGTATATTAATAAGCTGTAAACTAGAATTTGTTAAATCATCCATCGGGTTTCAGGGTTGCTTGAACATTTTGCAGAATGAGCTTTCTCATCATGTCTTTCATATGCAACCACAGTCAGTATTGTCACTAACACATCTCATGAATCAGTGGTGATGCCCAGCCTTACATATTCACTTCTGAGCAGACTTTTATTCAGTGTCTGAATCGCATATCTCATAAATGAGTGGTATTCAGCAGCCTATAGCTGTATCACTTGAGCGTGCCAGACATTAAATGAACATTTAAGTAAATCAGACACACTCACAAGCACACATACAAAAATATCAAAGGTCCAGGGGCCAAAAAAAGGCTCATAACATCTGCACTGGTAGGATGAGACACCGACATGTCTCACTTCCTCTACAGCGAGAAGGAGAACAAATACTTATCGACATGCTTTTCTGGCTAGAACAAAATCATGCACTTGAAAATAGTTGTTTTTATCATCCAAATAAATGGTGGTTTCAAATTATGATTGAGGAAAAAAATGCAACAAACAACAGTAACCTTAAATGAAATCCCTCCTTGAATGCTCTCTACTGGTGGTGTCATAGGAGCCCTCGAATGCCTCTGTTGATTATTTTCTGACACTTTCACATTTTCACCGCTAGAGCGACAATAGCTCATTCGACTGCTGGAGCAGGCTTTGCAAATTAAGGCTTCTGGTGATTAGATTAAGTACACGTTGTCTGTCAAATGCGGGAGCTGTTTTTCTACGAGTGGTCTCAATCACCACATATGGAAGCACAATCTCGTTCCAAGTGACAATTTCAACTCTGTGGGGACCAGCACAACTATAAACAACAGGCACGAGGGAGGGCTTCAGACAGTGTGAATTGCTTGCGTGAGTGCACGTGTGTGTGTGTGTGTGTGTGTGTGTGTGTGTGTGCGTGTGTGTGTGTGTGTGTGTATGTGTGTGTGTGTGTGTGTGTGTATGTGTGTGTGCGTGCGTGCAGACGCCTCGGTCTGGTTTCTTCATCATATGTGTCTCATGTTCGTTTGTCGCCGCCTGTGTGTGTACAGGCTCGTGTCAAAAAGCAGCTGAATGATCTATCGCTCCCTGCCAAGCCTGAGGTCTTCACCAAATCATCTACATGCACAGAGAATTGCAGAACACACAACCACAACCAGGCGAGACCATATGGAGAGAGGGAGGGCCGGCGGTGAAGGGAACACAGTCAGTACAAATCATCTCCACACTCTGTTTTGACTTGTTGTGGCTGTTGCTTGTTTTCTCCTCTCTAGGTAAATTAACAAACATGCAATCACACTCACACACACAGCAAAACTTTGGTTACTACATATTGAGGCAGAAGGTTAGGTTTTTGGTCCCGTCCCCCCCATCAAAATCAAAATGACTATCATTTATTCACCCTTTTTTAAAATGTTCACCTCATCAACACTGAGCCAATATGTATCATTACATCAAAAACAACACCACAGGAAGAGCAAAAAAAGCAAAAAAATAAATAAAAAAAATACAATACTCACTTGATCATTATAAGCCACTTTAAGTCTACATGCCATACTGACAGTAAACGCTCGAGTTCAAATGAGTAAATGTACAAAAATGGCCAGAACATCCAGTGGTGGCTTCAACAGCCTCTCTGTTTAAGTAAAACTGAAACAACTCTTAAATTCCTCACATAAAAATCAATAGTGTTCTCTTCTCCTTTTGATTTAACAGGAAACTGCAACTTTTTTTTTTTTAGAAAACATCACTGTGAATGTTGATACTGTGGCGCGACTCATTTCATCCCGGTCAGCGGCTGGGCCGGATCACGTGCCGCGCTTCATGACACCACGCCAGAGTGAGCTATGCATTCATGTGTTTGTTGTGAAAACAACATTACTGCTGTGTCGCTGCCTCGGAGGGAACGAGTCAGAGCAATGCTTCCACCATCTGTTAATATCCAACGTCACCTAAGTGCAGCCATCTTCCCCCGTTAGACTAACTCTCTCCAATGGCCGTGTCTGCTTTGTCACAAAACATATATACATTGTTTGCTTCACTCTGATGCGCAGCGTTTCCTTTCCTGGCCAAGGTGTATTAAAATACCTCACCTCCCTGATGCTCCTGGCTCCCGGCCAGTCCAAGGGGCCTCTCGGCCTGAATGATGGGGGCTGAAAAGCCTCCGTCTCACAATGGCTAAGTATCACTGGGTTTCCGTCCAATGATCTTTTCACAGTTACAAGGACAACAAAGAAATGGAAGTTTTTACAAACCTTGTTTTTGAGTCCTTGTTACCTTGTCTGTATTTTCATGAGTTACACAACACACAGTCATAAAACCAGCTCTTGACACTGTGGCTGGGGGATTCTGCTTTGGATCTACAGTTAACCAATGGCTAGATTAGCATAATCATGGACCTCCAACTCCTACAGAAGGAAATATGTGTAAAGTTTAATCAGAGCTGATTTAAGGCCGCAGAGGACTTTCTGCGTTGTCATAAAAGAAAAATTGAGAACTGTGCATCGCTGAAGAGCTGCATTTTCTCTGCGTTTCACTGTTTGCCCAAAGAAATGTGAAAAATCTGAAACAGTGGTGAACAATGACCTCTTTGTATCTTTTCAAATCTTTCAAATGTGCCAAAACAATTAAAAATGTGGCACATGTGGACTGCACTGCATATCATTATAAAGCTAATTTATTCCTATTTTTTTTTAAGAAATTTCATTTTCACTGTCCCCTGTCAGTGTCCGCTGAAATTCATCCATTCATTTCACTATTACAGCCAATATAGGTTGGTGATGGTCTCGAAATATAGGACAAACTGAAAGACAAACTGTGAATCTGTTCTTGTCACAGTCCTCTCAAAAATAGAAAAAAAAACATTTCTATTTTATTCTTCATGCTATTCAACTAAAATGAATTTTACATTTTTTTATTTTCACGTGTTACAGCACGTTAACATATCAGAGTCTCCTGGCAAGATGTCTGCTATTTAGCCCAGTTTGTGCACTCAGAGGAAACTACAACTTTTGTCAATTTTGTGTAAATATTGTGATGAGCAGCCAGGTAAAATTGGCCGGGTTTGACAGTTTCCATAGCATCCATTGAACACACAAAAGCAACCTTCCAGAGTTGTAAATACATTAGACACGGGCAAACATTACAGGCTGACCAAAAGGACACAAATATGGCCGTGTGCAAACACACCAGGACGCACTACAAACACGCTCATACAGTGGCGCTGCCGAAACAGAGTGGGAAGACTGAAGGCAGGATAAAATCTGAGAGAGTGAAATAGAGAAAAGCAGTGATAGACGGATTTGGCAGGAGCTGATTGGATGAACGCCAGAGAGTGAAAATGTAGATGGTGTGGAGAAACAGTGTGGTTACTGTGAAACAGCTGTGTCAGCTTTCAGCACACACACACACACACACACACACAGACACACACACACACAAGCAAAACACAACAACTTGTATGCATTCTCTGTGATCACATACACAAGTAACGAACACAGTATGACTGACACACACACGGACGCACGCACGCGCACGTACACGTGCACACACAGACGCGTGCGCGCGCGCACACACACACGGACATGTGACTTGTGACCCACACAGACGCCAGTACCGACATAAGTGTCATCCGCATACATCAACAGCATAAAAGTATGACACGGTCTAAGGAAACATGACACAACGACATGGAGATTGCATAATGCATTCATCCACATTCTGAGTGAATGCTCAGAATGTGTCTGGTAAACAAAGAATGGATGATGGATGAGGTGTTGGAGGAGCCAGCCTGGTAAATAGGCCATCTGCACTGCTTGGCTCCAACTCTGGAGAGGCAGGACGGCGCGGCAGCGGCTGCTGTCAGAAGCACTGCGAGTAACCAGAGTGGCGAGCGTGTCGGTGCAGCAGCGATCGGACCTGACACAAACAACCGCTGCGCATGCACCATCGTCCATGACATTAAGACCACTGCAAATGATAAATGCGACAGCCCTGCGATAAGTTCAGTGCAAAATATTAGGGACACCTCTCGGTGTAGCCGAATAGAGTTGAACAGCGTCACAAATTACAATCCTAATAACAAGCATTCAAACATGTCAGCATCTCCCTCACACTGACTTCATGAAATTCAACATTAAACTCCTCCTGAAGGGAGAATTAATTGCAGGGCTGTTGCATTATACTCTATGGTGGACATGCGGCGGTCATAGTGTCATGCTCGATCAGTGTACACTTACAGAGTTCAACAACATGCCAGCTGCACTCTTCTGCCTCACCACAATGATAAACAAAACAATCAGGTAGAAGAACTGGTGAGACTTAATTTGTACCGATGGCAGTATCTGATCTGACTAGTCCCTTATCGATTTCTGGTCAGGTTTCTGTGTGATACGAGGAAAGATGACAGAGAAAAATCCAAGTAGGGCGCGTGCTGGGGCACTATCATTTTTATAACCTTGAGATATCGCTCTTTAAATGACTAAGTTGCTTCACACAGCTGGAAAGAACACAGGACCTTGAGGTGTTCAGTCATCTGCTTGCTCGACGTTACGGCTCGAGCAGTTGTCATCTCTCCTCCTCTCCAAATATGACTCAGTCATCACTGGCAGTTTCAGCTAATGTCGGTGCCGATAGGTGATAAGCTTTGAAGCACGGGATTACTACAAACTAAAGAGGAGCCACGGCTCAAGTCTCACCCACAAACATAATAAAGTACAGCAAATATTGAAGATTTACACAGGTATTCAAATTCATATTCAGGTTTAACTGCTTTTTTTTATGGTACATCGCGCACGAGATATGCGGGTGGCACAGGTACAATAGGAAATATAATCTAACAAATAAAAAAAGGCATGGAAAAAAAGGGCACCTGGAGTTTGTATCTGTGGGACTATAAAACCCTGCATATTAGGATTATTTAGTCCTCTTTATTTCTGTGCACGTCCTGTGATGGTTCTGTTGCAACAGTACATAAAAAATAATTAGGAAAGATGACATATTTGCTTGAAGTGTGGCAGGTCTGCCAAGTACACACACACACACACACACACAAATCTGTCTGGAAAGAAGACATTTGAGGAGTGCTCATCACAGCTGCAGGATATGGTCCTCACGTAACACTGCGAGAACGTTTTGTGATTTTTTTTTTTTTTTAAATCTGTCGGCTCCTTTAAAACAATCAATCAAAACCAGAGAGGGAATCCAGGGGCCTCGTGGAAGAGGAGAGACTGCTTGTGCATGTATCTCGTTTTAGAGCAGCAGACAGACGGAGTTATAGCCGTAGAGCTCGGCGTCGTGATGGAGGAGAAAACGTCTGACCACCGTCAACAGAGCTGCTGTGCTGACGGTGGCTGCTTAGCTGTCAAACTGGCATCGGCCGTTCCATCAGAAGCCGCTTTGCTCTCACGTGTTTGACAGCCGACTTTTTCCCCACTGACGTCGACCCGACTGCAACTGACTGGGCTATTAGACTCCAGTGTTCCTGATTTTTATTTGTCTGACCTTGTAACAGGTGGCTCTGCTCAACTGCTGCAATGCAAAGGCACGATGTCACCACCGAGCAATCAACATTACTTGAGGCGAATCAGATTTATTGGCGACTTGTCCCCTGATCAAAGCGATCAATAAAGTTTAATAACTGAAATCAGTGACAAAGACCACGCCTCGAACGCATCTGCTCGCCACTCCGGCTCTGTCTTAGATAACTCGATCCATTTCCTCACACAGTTTTGGATCTCGGCCAGGAGATGCCGCGCATAGCTGAACACGTCAAACACGTCAAACACATCAACACGTGGCAACACCTTCAATTATACATGTTAACCCCTTCCTATTCCGGTAAAACCATTCTAGAACTCCTGTCCCACATCACTCCAGCTAAACCGAGAGCTGTTCTGGAACTATTTGGAGAACATGCAAGATGTTGTTCTCTATGGAAAAAGATGGAACTTTTGTTTTTTTCCCTTCCAGACAGATTCGCTGGAAGTACTACTGACGTCAGGTTCGACATGCTTGAACACAATAAAGCAGAAGGTTTTTGCCTGTTTTTTTTTTGGTTTTTTTTGGAAATAAACATCTGCAGATGACCTTTATATATTTCGGATTTATTAGCTGAAAATAGAAAATGAATATATTAAGCAAGTTTTTCTGAAGTTATGTCTTCTTTAAAAAAAAAAAAAAAAGAGTATTTGAGACTGAGGACAATGTGGTACTTTTTTCCCATGGTGGTGCATTGGTGGGCCGCTGACCATCATGTGTTAATGTTTATGCTGGTGCTATCATGAAATGTGATTCACAGGGCTAAAGCAAGGTGAATGTTTATGCAGAGTAAGAGAAAGAATGCGATTATGAGAGGTTGAAAAGGTGATGAAAATAATTACATTACATCCCAAAAAAAAAGAAAAAAATCACACGATATTTCCACATGGACACAAAAAATTTTCCTGTTGCAAGTAAAAGTACCTGAATGCCACAAATACACGAGCGTCAAAGTCCACGCGGCGGCTTGCCCAGCTGCTTTTTCACAAGCACCGGCTCACTCTCCCGCAGTTTCATATCAGGTCAACATTTTTCACTTTTCTAATTGTTTCTTGACGTGAATCCTTGTGCTTACTTGAAGGGTGCAAAGGGCAGTCAAACGCATTATCTACTCAGCCTCTCCACAGTCGGACATCGTACTCAGGTAACTGACGTCCGAGCGCAACTTTTGAAGCCATGAAGGATGTCCAATGTGCGAGTGTGGTTTCACTTTTCAAGCCTCAATGCAGAAACACTGCATATTCTTGCCGTGCAACACTCAATTAAAAATACACAGGGGCATTTTCCATAGACAGTAGCTATCTATTTTTAAAAGGGAAAAAACTTGCCTCCCAGTGCCAGTAAAGTGTTCACACCCTCTTGTGTTCAGTTTTAGGAAGATGCTCAGTGACTTTTACCTCCCGACGTCATGCTCACTGCACTGGTGAGCATCACTCCCCGCTGGATCTGTGCACGCGAGTGTGTGCTTTAGCGGTGGGGAGACTCCATGAGGTGTAGCGTCATGCTGTTTTGTGTGGTGATATGGTATCGATACGCAGACGGTGCACGAAACGTTTACAGCAGGTTTTTAAAAGACAGTCTGTTGGCTTGCCAATTCCATTTTGTTGCAATATAAAAATTACTCACAACCAAACTTTATCTGTGAGATGAAAGAGATGTGGGTCCTTTGGAACATAATTTATCCCCATATATCACAATTTATGCCCCTGCAATACTATCATATTGTGGCCTAGGTATCCTGACTGACTGACTGTGACTGACTGTGCTTCTGTGGCTTTAACTCTACATTCTCTATATTCTATATCCAACCTTATTATACAACACAACCCTCTTAATAATTCATGGAAGATGTGCTGATTAGGTGTAGAAGTTTATGTCTTGAGTTTTTATGCAAACACTGAAGCCACAATTTAAAGCAAACAGCTCCAGCGATTACATAAACACATCCACCATGGAGTGCTTGTTTGTTTGTTAGTTTTAGTTGGAACTATGAGAGGATGTACCTCACCAGAGTTTACTTATGGTGCTAAATCAAAATCATGCCCAGCTTAGTTGAATAACTAAAGGTACAAAGGTAGTACACACGCAGATTTTCAGGACAGATCATTCTGGCCATGTCAACAAATTTTGTTGACAATATTCTATTATTACAAAGCTTCTGAAAGGCAGAGACACCGGTGCTATAAAATATCACTTCGCATTAAATCAAGCAGAACCTGAGCAGCAAAAGAGCACATTAATGGCCTCTGTCAAGAGCTGTAAATATGATGATAAACATGATTATAAGGAGACCACGCGAGCATCCACACTCGAGAATGATGCCATCCTGTTCACAGTCCGTGTCTGAGTGTCAGAAAAAGATAATTAACCCAGAAAAAAATAATAATAATCAAACAGTGTTGAAGCTGTGGAGAAAGCATCAGACACATCTTATTTATATTTTAACGCATCGTCGTCAGTCGGGCGGGATCCTGGCAAACATCCCATCATCACTAAGGAACAAATGTCAACTTTTATGCCTCAAGCAAAATAATCTTTTAGTTTGAAGAATCATATTACTTTGAATAACAAGTCGTTGATGAGTTGGACCCTGTGAGGTCGGAGGCATTTTCACATGACTCGATTTTAGTGTTAAAATGCACAACTTCTTGCTGCGTATGTGCCGGGCATCCACGCTACTCTGTTATTGTAACTGCCCTGATGGAGACTGTTGGAAACGCTGCCAGGCCGCCGTGTTAGTTTTAAAACTCACAAGTTACGCTTCACTGTGGAAGGGCAGAAATAATGATGCGTGGGCCGCGTTCGCTTCCTGGCTCAGGGTTACAAGCCACTGTTTCCCGCCAACCGCGGCCCTTTTGAGCGCTAGAAGCGATCCCAGTGCGTTTGCGACGACCACCATTCGTTCAAGTTGATTCTTATTAAAAGGAGATTTATAGTGATGAGATGCTGTAGATAGACGGTCCAAGATAGAGGAAGTGATGTCAGATCAGCCTCGCCTCGCCGCAACCACAACGAAATCTTTGTAATTCCTAATAAATAACCAAATATCCTAGAAATAAACAACAGCGCTGCAACTTGTAAAATTCTAACCTTTATTTAATTAATCAACTTTTTTCAATTATAGAAGTTAATCAAAGTTTTAAAAAAGTTGTAATTAGGAACTGCTGACAGAACACACCGCTCAGCCACAACATTGTGACCACTGCATGTTTACTCCCTTCAGGAGGAGTTTTATGTTGAATTGTGATTGAATGTGTGTGAGAGGCGTTGACACATTTGAATGATTGTTATTGGGACTGTAGTTTGTGATGCTGCTGGAACTGTACTGCTGTTGAACTACACTGGGGTAAAAGGCCCACAAGGTAAAATGCATAAAAGTGGAAACCAAACATTAAGGAGTTGATTCTCCTTGCTTCACAGATTTACAGATAAGTTTAAAAGCCTTGGGTCAGAGAGCCACTGCTGAGACTCAAAGACATTTGTTATTCCACTCTGACCTGATTTTTAGATCATTCACAGACCCAACACTGCGCATAAATATTGGGACCACCTCTCAGTGTAACCAGTTCAACAGCATCACAAATTAGAGTCCCAATAACAATCATTCAAATATGTCAACACCTCTCCCAAACACATTCAATGAAAAAAAAAAAATCAACATAAGACATAGGATTTTATTGTAGGGCTGTGGCATGATACTCTACGGTAAGCATGCAGTTGTAATAATATTTTGCTGGATGGGTGTCTGTGAGAGTGGGAGGGAATACCTGACAGCATTGTACTACCACAAACTCCGGAATATAAAGCTCAACCACAATAAGTGTAGCACAGAGAGCCAATCTGAACCGAGCACTCCGACTCCTGCCAAAAGCAAATAGTATTAAACGCCACATAATACAGTGCATAGACGCAGGAGAAAAAGGGGGTCGGGACAGAGCGGTAACACAAGAACCATAACAAGGAACAAATGCACCGCGCAGAAAAAGGGGACAGGCTGAGGGAGCGAGTGGGCCAAGCGAGAGAATAACGGGCGCAAAGCGCTGGCGGTGGAGGAGAGAAGGAAGGACTAATGACAACAGAGGGAAATGAGGCAGAGAGAGACGATGAGAGGAGGAACGAGACATAGCATGTATAAAAACAAACTGAGACTTTTACAGAGTTTAAATGCTACCAGGAATTTGATTCAAGACCGATTTAGGAACTAAACCAACAACAAAAAAAAAAAAAAACCTAATGGAGAAAAGCTGTGCTGCATTAACTCCATCCTGCGCTCATTTCACAGAGGGCAAGTATTCGTGAGGGGAAAAAAACAGCCTTGCTTTGCCTCACATCGATTTATCATTTCTTTGCAAATTTGCTGCCCTAATTAATTTGCCTTTAATTCAACATAAATATTAATGTGTGAGGAGTGTGACAGTGGCAGTAACGGATGAATAGAACAACATCTGACTATCTCTCAGAATCAACTGTAGTTTACTATTATTTTAAAAGATTCAGCATTGCGTCTCATAATTTTTGGCGGTATTTTTGGTGTATTGTAATAGAATTTATACTTTGTGTAAACACTCTTTGCTCGCTCAAAGAGCAGCCCGCTGAGCTCCTGCAAACTGTAAACAAAGCCTCACTTTCTTTTTTCATCCTGTTCTTATGATAGCGATAGTCAGAGCTTAGACGGGCACGACACGCACACACACACACACACACGCACTCATGCAAAAATGTAGACACATGAGAAAGTCACAAAGTGACAGACCAGCAGACACGCATATGCAGAAATGCAAAAGCATCTAATGCAAACACAGACACAAGCACTCTCAATTACTCAGGCTCAGAT
>CAAKHG010029878.1:15469-34094 GCA_901007715.1 Dactylopterus volitans
TAAAGGGAAGAGAAAAAAAAAAAAAAAAAAAAAAAAAAAAAAAAAAAAGGGGGGGGGGGGAGAGGGTGAGGTTAAAAAAAAAAAAATCACAGAACGCAAATGGTCAATTGTTCAAAAAGATGAGGGAGTAAAATGTGCACAAGGTAAAATGCATAAACGTCTAAACTGAAACATGTCTCCTTGTTTCTCAGATTTACAGAGAACTTACAGGAACCTGGTGTCAGGAAGCCACTTTTGAGACTTTCCGAGACATTTGTTATTCTACTGGGACAAGACTTTAAGACCATTCACAGACCTGAAACCAGGCATGAAAAAAGGACACTGAGAGTTTGTATCTTTGGGATTATAAAATATAAATCTGAAAAATATTGCTTGATGAACAGCAAGCGACAACTCTACCAAGGCGTTACGTAACATCTTGGTAGATGATTATGTGCACATTCTAAGAGAAAGCGTAAAAGCATCATAGCTGCACACATGCTCGGTCTTGTCCTGCTGGCACTGGCCCGCTGTTCGACTTCTAAAGTGGATCCATGTACACGTGTCAGAAAGACGCATACAGACCAAGACAGAGGCATCGAGCAGCTACACCGACAGCAGTAAAGGATATTGACTTTTACCACATTTTGTGCAAGTGTGTATACGTGTATACGTGTATACGCGCGCGTGTGTGTGTGTGTGTGCGTGCGTGCGTGCGTGCAGTCAGGCGCCCAGTCATCCACATCACGTTTCGATGGCTAATCGTCCAGGAAGAGATGGGCGGAGCCTCCTGTGGGGGGCCTGTTGAGTTACAACCAATCCTCCTCAGTGGGCTTGTCTCTCCCTCACTGGGCTACAGTAACATCAGGAAAGGGAAAATGAGGAATGGAGGGGGAAAAGGTCAGGAAGGAGGGTGAGCTGCTCACTCAAACCCCCTTTCGCTGGGCCTCAACAGACAGACAGAAAGAATGAGTAAGAAGGAGACAGAGGCTGAATCTCGTTTGCAAGTGTTTTGTTGTTTCTCGATCTCTCCGAGGCAATTCCCTGTGATATCCAGAAACTTTGACAACCTCCTTTGGGGAATATCCTCAAATGACAGTCGCACAACGTTTATTTCCATGAAGTGTGTGGAAGCGGAGGGGGGCCTGCTAGTCTTCCCTCTAAAGTACAAAATGAAGTCATGTCACAGGCATACGTACGAGCGCTGACGTAGTCTGTTTACATACTTCAAGCTAATTGTGGAGGGGGACATTGTAATCCATGTTTTAATACCTGCATGACCAATAAAAAGCACACTAAATGCCGTGGCACGCCCTGAAGGACCAGTCCTTTCGCCTGCTGTACGTTTGCAATTGTTTGTGGTCTGAAAACCAGGGATCCACGTCCACCGGACACCAGCAGCAAACAACGCCACATCGCTCCGGACGTCTAAACCACGACGTGGCCGACTCTGTTATGAGTGAATGCAAAGGTCACACGGGACCTTCCGGTGTTGAGAGCTCTCGCTTTGACTGTTAAAAGTGGAGGAAACTGAGGATCCCGCAGACTCAACAATGCACAATTACACTGGACTCGAGGCTCTTACATCATCCACAGAGCAGGGACACTTCAAAACCTGCACTGCTGCAAGTGTATGGGACACCATCGCATACATATCCACACGCATACACACACACACACACACACACACACACACACACACACACACACACACACACACACACACACACACTCACAGACTTAATGTGTTGCCGCAATAATAAGCCACTTGGCTTTTAGTGTGGTAGTAAAACACTTATAATTTAACTACAGCATCACTGTAAGTAAAAAGCCTTTATTTCAATCAACTGAAACAGAATTTGTTTTTCCCAAATTAAGGTGATGAGGCAAAAAATTCCCCGACTTTTACATGAATCAGGTAATGTGTGTTTTTTTTTTTATTGCTGTTTTTTTGGAAAGTTTTATCTAACAAATACATTTTTATATTTCAGTCTCATCAGAATTCGCAGCCAACAGTAATGCAAATAATTAAGCTCTAAAAGGGTCAGTTGTAGAGGGGGCGCGGGGGCGAGGCCGACGCCGATGAGATGATCTTAGCGCCGCGGGAAAAATCTATCGGAACGACAACTGCCTGGGTGAGAAACTGTTTTCTGCTTGCAGGGCTTGTGGGGTTTTTGCTCGTCGCACCTCCAGCCAATCAAAAGTAAAGCAGCAGTAAAGGAGTGTCCGCGGTATCAACATTTCAGCGTGCCACAATCCGGATTTGCTGCTCTGCAAAGTCTGATGGTAATTTTCGACTCTTGTTAAGCATTTAAGCTGTTCTGTGGCCACACTGAGCCCTGCACAGTCTGCTAAAAGAAAGGTGGGCCGACGGCGTGCCTTATGGTAAGTCAGCCTGGCAGGTAAAACGGATGTCGATGAACGTTATAGGAGGGAATGACCAGTCTGAGCAGTAATTTGTGCCTGTAGCCACTGGCGAATACTCGGTGGGTGTACAACCCGGTCTGCTTGCACGGCGTTGGCTGTACTGATTCAAAAACAGCATGAGGAAATAAGGTTATGCATTTCATAAAACATATTTCATGGTCTTGACTGCAATTCTAAATCAATGTGGGCACTGAATCTATTTCTCACAGCTGTAGTACATAATTACTACATGTACATTCAACCCCGAACCAGCAAGCCACATCAAGGCAACACTTCTGCTTAGTCAGATAGGCAATCAAATTCAGTTTTAAAAAGTGTGAGAAAAGCTGCACCTTTGCACAAAACACCAGTGCAGCAGTGCATTGTATCCTGAAACCAAAGAGCCTCAACCTTTACAATGGTGAATGCATTCTTGGCCTCATGGGAAAGGAACCTCTAACTGGAGCAGTGTTCATGCAATGTTAAACTACCCCGGACCACAACATGCTGCACGTGATCTCCGAGGTCTATGGCAACGTATACGCGCCACAGGACACTGACACGCTGCAGCCTAAAACTCTTCCAAGTGCCTCGTGTATGTATGGAGGCCTGTGACCTAAACCCACCGGGTCTACTAATAAATGTATCTCTCCATGCCCTCAGGGAGTTAAAACAAGACCTAATCACGGCAGCCACAACACGAGAGCCTCTGCTGCATTTATGTTGTTGCTGCACAATTACCTCTCATAAGGAACCCATTAGCTCCTGTTTAGCACGTTCACGTTAGGGCGGAAAGGAACAGGAGGAGACGATGGCTGCAGGAACAAATGAATAATTAAAAGAGGAGTAATCCGTTGCATATGATTCTCGCAAAGCTGACTAATATCTGTTTTTTAGCCCCCATGCCGCTGATTGCTTGTTCCCAACAGCGTCTGACCGGATCGTGAAAGCTTTTACATTGTAAACACCTGGTTGATCTTTCCTATGGGGAACCCCTCAGCCACACAGGGAGTGAAGTGATTTGTTTCTAAGAAGCAGAAGACATGCTGGTGAGTGGGAACACCACTGGATCCTCAGCGCAGAACAGACGAGAGGGAAAATTCACAGTAAACAGGCGAGAAAGCAGAGCGGAAAGAGTGCGAGGCTCAGCACTCATAACCGAAGGTGGAGACAAAAGAAAACTTGACATTACTTCCGTTATCAGCAAGTCCATTGATTATTTTCTCAATAAATAACTTCACCTTTTAGGCAATAACACAGCAGAAAACTGAAAAATTAACATCAGTCTATCCAAGCCCCAAAATATTAAATTCAACACCATGTAACAGCTTCTCAAGCAACTATTTTTATGTTGTTTTGGTTTTTTTTAAATCAACCAACTGTTGCTGTCCCAGTGAGGCCTCCGCCTAGCCTCTCTTTTCAAACATTTCTATGCATCTATAGTTGAACTGCATTTTTTTGCTCTTCAAGGGGTGTAATACAGATGATGTATGGGCCATGTCTTCCTGGTTGAGAGGAAATTAAGTTAAAGATCCTTAATTGGAGACGTTATGGCTCCCTGTTGGAATGATGGTGTAGAAGAAGGGAAAGGAAGACAGGAAGCATGACAATCAAGTGAAAGACAAGTAGTTATGACTGAGTCGCCGTCTATGATAACGGATGCTGGCGAGGAGAGGAGAGTAAAGATTGCATATTTCTATCTGCGGGTATTACAGTTTTGATTCACCCCCA
This sequence comes from Dactylopterus volitans, assembly GCA_901007715.1. Taxonomy (NCBI): domain Eukaryota; kingdom Metazoa; phylum Chordata; class Actinopteri; order Syngnathiformes; family Dactylopteridae; genus Dactylopterus; species Dactylopterus volitans. The sequence goes on from CAAKHG010029878.1 coordinate 19,586, forward strand.
AACTCCCCTCGCCAGCCCCCTGGGACAGGCCCCATAGACTAATTAGTAATTTCATCATTTAAGTTTCTGATTGTGAAAACACTAAGTTAGTCAGCCTCTCTGCAGTGGGGTGTAGGTGCATGCTATGTGATATTCAGCTGACTACTCTGCATTTTGTTTTGCGTTCATTCATTCATGCTCATGTTCCCTCTGCAGCCGAGACGCTGCTGCTCCTCCTGCTGCTGCTCTCTGCTTCTCCGTATGTGAGGAGGAGTCCCATACACACGCATATACACGCCAACAAACACACACACACACACACACACACACAGAGCGAAGCAATGCGGAGACGCTGGCGAAGAACTTCAACTTGCTAAACTAAAGTGTAATAAAGGCTTACCGACAAGTGTAAATTCATCTGAGAAAGCAAAGGTGGACAGATGTGGGGCAGAGGCCCAGCCCGGACCAGGCGACAGCGGCCAGCGAGAATGCGAGCTGCTCGCGGCGTGGACGACACTCGTCCCAGCAAAAGCACCGACAGCGAGAGTTTAGCAACAGCAACAAAACCCCGCCCCACACATACAATATTGATCTTGCGATGATAATCTCCATCTTAAAATATTGCTACAGAGACATTCTTGCGCTCGCGTTGCTAAATTGTATAAACCCACATTTCACAAAACCTACAATGTCCATCAATATGAGAGCAAAGTCCCCTTTTCCTATGACAGCAGCATTTTCATCATTCCATTTTAATCTTCCACTTTTAAGATTGACACAAAGCAAGTCTTAACAGTTTAACAAGTACTACGAGAAAAACAAGTACTTGTGCTGTCATGACAAGTCACTTTAAATGCCAATAAGAGGCAGACCTATCTGAAGACTCCTGTAGGTAGGTGTGCGCACGCGCGTGCGTGTGTGCATGTGCGTGCGCACACGCACTCCACGTTGCCAGGAATTAGCCTAAATTTCGAAATAGTGCATTGCACCTTGAGGCTCTCATGCATCTGTTATCATTTTACAACCTGCCTGTAACTCAGCGCAGTACAAACCTCCTGAGCACAATGTGCTCCACTAAGCACCTCATTACAGAAAAAGGCTCTTTGTATCCCACTGAGGTAATGGGTGGGTGGGAGGAACCTTTAGTTGAAGGAATTAACACAGCAAAGTGACGGGAAGATTTTCTTTTTCTTTACCAAACTTTCAGCCTTTTTTTTTTTACAGCTTCATAAAGTGTTATACCATAAACTCTAAATCTTCACAGATTCAGTGCATCTCCATGCAGAGTTTGATACGAGGCTTTATTCCATCAGCAGAGGGGGGCAAGTGGCCAGTGATGTTATTGCAGGGTGTTGCATGAGGTGATTATTCACAACCCGGGAGAGCAACAACCTAGTAAAATCACAAGTACCATGGCAAGACAAAAACAAACACGCAGAGCAGCAAAACCACAGAGCGGCTAAAGAACCACCGGTCCCTTCAAGAATAAAACATTAACTTTTCTAATCTTGTGTTTCTCATCACACCTAAACTAACAAAAGGCGCATTGTCCTTGATCATATTCAGCAGCGCCAACGCCACAATAAAGAGACCAGAACAGTCCCCATTATTCCAGCTCAATAGCACAAATGTCTTTACAGGGCGATACAGCTGTTGACCCACGCCGGGGACGATTCCAGCTGCACGACTGTCACCTTACTGGCACCAGACGCGGAGCCGTGACAACTTATGACAGGAGAAACAGTCGCAATGTGACACGCAATGTGGACTCTTTTACGAGTAAAAACTGCACAGGCTCCAGCACCATCTACGCTCGGGAGAAGTCACGCAGTCGCCCAAACTGTGGCGATTGGCTGGAGTCAGCCGGGCCTATTCTGCTCCACTCATCTCCATGCTAATGTGTCCTTTGTGTTCGCTGCCTGCGGAGCGGCCGCTTCCACTGACAACCTCCGCGGAGGAGACGCGCCGCGGCCGCCGCCAGCATGTTGCTTCCACACGCCCAGTCAGAAATGCACGTTAATTCGGCGCGACGTAATCGCCTCCGTCCCGCTTCGCTCGTTCCGTTTGCGTTTTTTTTTTTCTTTTTTCTCTTTCTTCCAATTGACAGAGATTTGCGCTGTGGCCCTGCAGCGGGCGGGCATACACATGTGGAATGTGGAGGGAAGCACCCGCCTATAACAATAACACCAGCGCACACAAAAACATCATGGGGCCGCGGGGCGAGTGCGCAAGTTGCGCTGGGAGGCGGCGTGAGTCCGCGGCGCGAGTCCGCTCCCCCGCCGGAGCGCCGCGGCCGCGCGGCTCCCCCGCCGGAGCGCGGCGCCGAGACAAAGCGAGGCGCCGCGCGACGCGCTGCCCGTGCGCGGCGGTTAGCTCGCGGGGCTGCTAGCCGAGCGCCCGCCCGCGTCCCCGCTTCCCCGCGTCACCTCATCCGCGCTTACCTGATGTGGCATATCAACGTCGGCTTCGTGCGGTAGCGGAGGGGGCCCAGACGCTGGAGCCGGGTCGCCGAATTTCCCGACGCCGTCCGAGGAGTCGAAGGCGGCTTTTTAAACGATATCCCCACACTGACAAACTTTTCGTCGGTATAAAACAAAACTGTCAACAGAGAAGAGAGGAGGAGGAGGAGGAGGAGGAGGAGGAGAGAGAGTTAGGCAGGGCTATCTAACGGTCAGTCTGGGGGCTGGGAGTTGGGTAACGTTAGCCCCGATGACGTCCCGTTATTTCTTGCATGGACACACACACACACACTCACACACACACAACCGCGCGCGCACACTTTCGCTCGGCGGGTCCGACAATCACAACAGTTGGCTCGCCGACCGGGTGGCGGGCGGCGGGCGGGGGGGGGGCGACACGCCGCCGACAGCACCTCTCGCCGACGGTTTAAACCGCCCCGCGGACGCGCTGCACATGGCGCGACACCCGCGGGAGGCAAAACTTTGCAGCGTTTCTGCAGTTGTCGTCGGCGCCGCCGCCGCCGTCGGTCGGCCGGCCGGCCGCCCCCTCACCGCGTGGCTCGGCCGCAACGCGAGAGACCACGTTCAGTTTTTTAAAAAATAATAATAATAATAAATATCAATTATGACAACGATCACAATCCCCTCACCATCAGCGGAACATCTTCCGCCACAGTAGCTTTGAGCATTTGCCAGCCATATTCAGCTGGCACATTTTAAAGGGAGCTCTCCCCTTCTTCTCCTCCTTCTTCTTCTTCTTCTTCTTTTCCCCCCTCTCCTCCTCCTCCTCCGTCTTCTTCTTCTACTTCTTCTTCTTCTCCTCCTTCTGCCGCCGCTTCTGCTGCTCCGACCGCGGGGGTGACGAGCGTTAGCGGGGCTCGCGCTCCGGCTAGCTGCGTTCACTTACTTACTGCTAGCGGCAAGTGCAGCAACAACAACAGGAAAAAAAAAAGAAAAAAAAAACGCGGGGCGCATTACTGTGTTACAGCGGCGCGGCGGCTGTGAAATGGTCTCTCCCACCCACCCCGCACGACGCGTCGTAGTTTAATGTCGGTGTCAGAGGCGCAGCCCGCCAGAGAGCAACAACAGCAGCAGCAGCAGCAGCAACGGCCGCCGCCGCCGCCGCCGCGCTACCGCAACCACACTTTACCTGCCCGGCCGGCCAGACCCGCGCGTGGACCACTCGGCCCGAAAAGCGCCGCTCTCCGCGAGGCGAGGCGAGGCGAGGCGAGGGGCGGCCGAGCTACGCGGCTGCGGCCGTGTTACGGCGCCGCGGGACGGGCAGCGGAGCCGGGGAAAGTGCGAAATAACTTACATCCGTCCATGCGAGTGGCCGTTCGCGCGGACACTCCGTTGGACCCGTTCTTTAGATGTGTAACAACATAGATGGACAGCACTTCTCCATTGTCCCGCCCCCACGGTTTGGCAGCCGGACACACATCTATACATATATATATAATCCCCCGAGTGTCCAATCACAGCGCTTCACTCCGGAATGGCGTCTGCTGCCATTGGCCGACCGACTCATCAGTCACCTGTTGAGCATCCAGCTGTCTCGCTTCCATATAGGGGTGTGTCGTGACGTAGCACACAGCCAGTTAGGTAGTGAACTATTTCGTCATAAATAACAAATTAATAAAACTCAACGCATTAATTTGCCGCGCATTTGTTCTGTGTGTGCGCGCGCCCGCTTGCTGCCCTCGTAGCGACGTGATCACGTAAACAGCGTTGGTGCAGGCGGTTGTTTGGAGCAGGTTTTATCCTGTCAAAACGTGACATTGCGTTAAATGTACTTCCCAAGTCCACATTTCTCATCCTACATTATTTATTATCTGCCTATACATAATGCATGAACGTCCCAGCATTCTCTCTGCGACCTCTCTGTCCTGGAAACTGCTGGTAACTGATCGCACAAACATGCCAACAACCTGAGAGGCTGATGAAAACATGATGTCCTATGGCGCACATGTGCAGGGAGAGCGGGGCCACAGTTAATCTGCCTTTTTAATGGGAAAGAGATGATGCCACATGGTGCTGAACCATATCATATTTGTTATCATACTTCCATCACCACACATCCAATCTTGGAATTAGTAATCATTCCTCTTTTATATTTCTGTTATTAGCCTATAATCATTTATATTTCTCTTGATATATTTTTTTTTTTACTGCGTGAGCACAGCACCGACGTAGACGTGCTTGGACCTTTCAATTCCTTTTTAAAAAAATAAATGAATTACATTTTTTTTTTTTTTTTTTAAATAAAAGGGTACGTGTAGAAATGAAGGCCACGCGGCTCTTGGGTGAATTCATCCGTTCAGTAATGGGATGGTCCGTGATGGCGGCGCGCAGCACGTGCGTAGATTTCATTCCAAAGCTAGCGATGCATCCCTGACAGATACTCCGCAGCAGTTGCAAGACGACAAGAAAGCGTGTTTGCTGGTGTCTCAGAGTTCTCGGTGACTCGCTTGCACTTTGGCTTTTTTTTTTTTTTTCCTGCTGCGTGAAAGGACAAATGCGATTGTTTTAGTCACCATGTGAGACACGTGGATTTGTTATTGTTGCATGTTAAGATGACATCATGTCGTGAGAGTGATCAGTCAGAAAATGTTTGTCATGGAAACATCTGACAGTGTGAGTGAGTTCAGAAATGTCACTATTATATAAGCAAGTCTTTCTTGCTTGTATCATTTAATTATATGAGGCTGCTGTACAACTTTTTTTTTAATTGTGCACTATTATATTTTTGTATATTTTTTAAGCCTGTAAATATTGTTCTGTTATTATGTATCATACTAAACTATACAATTAATAGACATCGCACTCCTTTCTCATTTCCAGTTTGTCTCCCTGCTTTTCGTCTGTGTGTTTATTTGTTTGTTTGGTTGTTTTACTATATTTTGTTGCGACATTTAAATTAATATATGTACTGAAAAAGTGTGAACAGTGGAAAACAGCATTAGAGGCCAGTGACGATATAATGGTGGTGACAATTTAAAACCTTTTACTTAGATCCCTCTGCGGAACTCAACACAGACTATATTTCGTCTTCCATCAAAATCAGGAAAAATCCTTTTCTTTTAATTTCTTCAATTTTCTCAATTTTCTTTTCTTCCTTTTGATTTCTCAAATCTATTTTCCCCCCTAAATCTTATTTTCTTAAATTTCATTTTCTTTTATTTTCCCATCACTGGAATGTCATCATAGCTCTCTGGATGCAATATTGAATTTGCAATTAATTTCTCGGATAATTCCTAAACACACACACACACACACACACACACAGATCCATATAAACCTTTGCTGGCCTATTTAATTTCTACATTTCATTAATGTCGACATGCAACTTCACCGTGGCCTTAGTCATATTTGGCAGGACTGAGAAATATGTCTGGAGATGTTTTTGAAGGGTTGATATGGGTTTTCATGCATGACACCACTGTGTCCTGCAGCCTCATTAAACAATTTCAGGCTTTCTCCTCTTTCACTCGCTGCTTCCACATCTCCAGTTTTCTTGAGAATAATATGATCCCTCCTCCCCGCCTGCCCTCCTGCCAACTGTGGAAGGTGTGTGCTGGTGTCCTGTGTCTGCAGATGTACCTCACTGAGTTTGTGAAAATTGTAGCTGCAGGTATCGACTGTAATGAGGACGTTCTTACTTTTAAAACCTGTGGGCAAGTTCATGACCCTCTTCCCCCAAGAGGACCCCGATATCATCAATTCAGACGCCTTGATGAAACCTTCCCACGGGACGCCTTCAGGACTCGTAAAACTTAACACCTCTGTGACGGGATCCCGCCTCCTCACACAGCCTAGCAAGGAAAAGAAAAAAAATTAAGCTTTGTCAGGTCTTCCTTTAATGTGGTTCACTGTGCCAGTGGTGCCTTCCATGACTTCACTCAGCCCGGGACCTTGCTGTTTAGACCTGGGTCTCAGCTGCGCTTTGTGAGAAAAGCCCTCTTCCTTTAATTGTGGTCTTTGGTTTGACGATAAGACATTATCAGACAATAAATACATAAATAAACTTAAAAAAAAAATGTGGTTCTAAACAGATTAGACCACACCGTCTTCTGCTGGTGCCGTTTTCTCCGTGACTTCTCCCTGTCAATGAATATCAAGCACGAGGATTTTACCTTTTTTTTTTTTTTTTTTTTTACAAAAATCAGCGTTTCACTCTCTCAGTCATTCCGGATCGAATATTCAAAAAAGAAGCGGTGACTGGGTCGACGTATACGCCTAGTATTCAGATATGCCTGCATGATTTTTTTTCCATGCGGCCTGCCTGTGTGTGCATGTGCTGGAATCTAGGCCATCCCTTGTGGCTTTGTGTCTGAGAGGCGGATCAGTCTATACGAGGGGCAGCCAGTCGTATGGGCGTGTTTACGTGGGAGCATGCGCACACCGCACCACAGCCCTCCCTTTGTGTGTGTGTGCGTGTGTGTGTGCGCGCGCGAGTGTGTGTGTGTGTATTGGACACCGAGCATATACGCTATGTTCTGTCTTGGGTGTCAAGGGGTGTTTTCACTCGCGCAAAATACGCTTGAACAACATAACAGGCAGAGGAGAGACTCCATTAAATGACACAGACACAAACACTTTCTCTGTAGCTCTCTGTTCCTCACTATCTTCCATCCCAGAACTTGGACTCCATCTCGCTTCAACACCCCCCGCTGCCTTCCCCCAAACCAACACACACACACACACACACACACACACGCGCACACACACACACACACGCACACACACGCACATACATACCACTCTCTCCCACTCGCAGGGTGAATCTAGGAAACAGCTGGAAAAGCAAATAGTCACCGGCAGGCCGAGCCCTGGCCCACTGGCTCTCACACATGACTGGACCTTTACTTGGATGAATGCAGTCTTCACACTGATTTTTCAGCTGCGACCAAGAAAGCACAAGGCGCCGCGCAATTGCACAAACCTAAAGGAATGCTGCAGCGGTCGGCAAACACGCTCTTTGATCAGCTCGTAGTATGCGGCGAGGAGATTTGTAGCAGTGTCACCTTCTGTGTGCCACAAGTTTCTCAGGGATATCTTGGCAGCTCCTCGCAGCACAGACGCTCGCACGGTGCAAGCAGGGGAGCGGAGCTGCCTCACGAGCGGCCAGGCCTTTCCGCCGCTCTCCCTTTTCACATTTCTACGCTCCTCGGCTGGGTCTCGCCTTCCAGCTCCTCGACAATGTCACCGCCGGCTTCCAACATCAATAAATTCGACCCATATTCACAACAAATTTGCCGCATTCTTTCCGATCGGACACGAGGGAACGTGATAGCTAAGAAAAACTGGAACATGGGGTCGGTAAATCAGCAAACGCCGCGCACACAGTGACTCCTGTTTATATCTGACATATTATCCCTCAATCAGAATCGGTAGGATTTGATGTGTGGAGTGTTAAAGTCTGGATTACATGTACGTTTTATTAGAGACGGTTTTGATACTAAATGAAACAACCAAATGTGGATTGAATGGCACTTTTTGAGATCTCGCTTTGTCCGTCCGCATCGACGCAACCTGAAATAGTGAATGGGGATACATGAGGTGCGTGTTGTCAGTTTGGCTGTCCATATCGCAGTTTTTCAGCAGATTGGCTCCAGTTACTTTCGGCATGCGTCACAACCGCCGACTCATCACATTCACGCAAACGTGAGCGCGCACACGTTGATCGCAACCTCCATTCAGTTCGACCGTTTCACCATTGGTTGCTCACAGTGGCAACGTTGCTGCACGATGATCTATGGCGTATTAGTCTTGGTGTGTTAAAGCATGCTAACATTAGCTAATTAGTGCAAAACACAGACAGAAAAAAAACAAAAAACAGAACAACTGAAGTTGACTAGGATGTTTTTCTTGTTTTTTTGTTGCATTTGTTTTTTTTCCCGGTGTTTAGTCATGCTGTACTGAACAAATTGAAGTTGAGGTCCCTCCAGACTTTCCACAGCACAACAGCCTCGTGGAGGCATGCAGAACTTTTTGCTCTGGAAATGTTACCATGTCCCTTTAAGAAGTGAAGCCTTGTTAACAAGTGCCTTTTTAAGACAGGATGTACAATGTAAATAACAGAGAACTTTCACCTGAAGCTGGAAGCCTTCTTTGAGTTTCTACAAGTGGCAAATGATGTTCTTGGTGCGTTAAGCTTCAGCTGCTCTGATGGCATTGCAGCTCTCGCAGTCTATCCCGTCCAAAACGTTCGGGATGCAACTGGACATCAGCGTCGGGTTCCACATGGGTGAACGATAAAATTTACGTCACGTGGACTCTCAAGGACAAGTAGACGCGCGGCGCATGATTTGGCCTTTAGAAGAAGAGAAAACAGTGGCGATTTCAGAATTCATTCAAGCAAGTAATCAGACCAAAGCAGGTGGTGGTCCAAACAGAAGGGGCCCCACCGCTGAGCCTTGGGGCACACCTGTAAACAGGGGGGGAACGGCGTGGACGCTTGCCCCCACGTGACACACCCATTTCCATCCTTAGAGCGACCAAAAGGCAGAACTGTGGATACACTAAGTCAGATAGACGACTGGATCACGCAGAATGTGGCTCCCTGCCACAACCTGCCTGCACCACTTAATGGAATGCAGCTGAACAGTTCATTGTACTTTACTGCATCACAAACCCCGAGTACGCAGCTGCCGCCGCACAGCAGACATCACCTGTTCGGCACAAAACCGCCATCTCGGCGTGGGGCTGCTGCTCGGCGCGAATCCCTGCCGGCCGCGGCGCGGAAGCTCCTGCACCCAGGAATGACATTTAAAGTAAAAACTTTGTACAGCGATGCCACGAGGACCCCACATAATGGAACATCAACACAAAACAACAAAGATGATGAAACCTGAACCCGCGCTGCACTTTTACATATCACTAATGTGATTATTCTCTGTTGACTAAATGCCAGCGACATTATGCTGATGTCATTCTTCGATCTTTCCTGTTTCTTGGGGTACATGGACTTCTTGATATTTCCAGAGGAAGTGATTCAGCTTAAACTGCGCTGACGACATATTGACATTAGTCTCCGTTGCTAACCTCACTTTATTTGCACCTCCACTGAGCAATTAACTTTTGCAGCCCGGTAATTCTTCTTTTTTTTAAACTTTGCTGTTGATCCATATGCAAAAATCTCAGCAAACAATAACGCGATGTTTCTCCCAGCCGAGAGGGAAATACACCGGAGGGATTATTTACACTTATTTTAGCTATTCAGGAAGCATTTAATGAGAGGCGGCTGAGCCGAGGAGAGGACACATATCCTGCACCGACACCTTCAGCCAGACTGAGCGCAGCCCACAGCACAAAGCTTCGCGCTCATAAATCACCGCTGTCATAACACGCCACCTGTGTGCAGAAGAATGGAAAATCAAAAGAAGGAGGGCAGAAGTGGGAAAACAGTACACGATGAGCGGGAGCCGTGGCATCTTTGGGCTTCCAGCCCCGGATGTTAGAAGATTTTTGATAAAGATAAGAATAACAGAAAAAAAATTTAAAAAAGGCCCAGATTTATCCATCTGGGACTTCAGTCATGTGCTTATTTATATTGCACCAACTCATAAGAGAGGTTATCTCAGGGCACGTTTCATATAGAGCAGGTCTAGACCAGACTCTTTATAGCTTATAGAGATCCAACTACCACCCCGTCAGCACTTGGCAGCAGCGGCGAGGAACAGGGGTTGGAAAGGGATGTGTGTGTGTGTGTGTGTGTGTGTGGAGTGCTTATACTCTTGCTCTATGCAAGAGTATGAGCATAAACATACAGATGTTGTTCTTGTTTTTATTATTGTTATATAATGCGACATGGAAACAAGAAACAAGAAGAAGAGGAGTGAGAAACGATGGGCGGTTTTTGACAGAATGATGTTCTCGATTCCCTGTGAATTAAAACTGTGGCAGCTACAATAGTTTTGTTGTTTAAAAATGGCGGACGCAGGTCGGCGCTGTCCAGGGTGCTCCGCGCGCGCCGCGCGCTGGCAGTTCCCTCTGACCAATCGGAGGTCTGCAGTTTTTTCACGTCCCCGTTTGGTACCTCATAGTACCTGGTCGGAACCCCACAAGGGGAGCAGCTGCTAAAAAAGTGGTACCAGGTCCTTTTCTCTTAATGGAAAACAAAAACAAACAAACAAAACAAGGCCAGTGGGGAAGAGGCGCTAACGTGTAGTGGGAAACTGGTGGGAAACTATCAGCGTAAACTCCGCCTGCAGCAGCTGTCGGGGACACCGATTGGTCTTGTCTGCGTCGCGGATGCTTTCGGTTGTGGGCCTGAGAGGAGACATTCATCCCGCAGACAATGAACAAGGAACCGCTCAAAAGACAAGGTTGCCAGCCCTCGGCCGCTGCCACGTTTATTTTTCGCGACCACCACAGATGAGAGTTTTTGACCGGGTCTGCACGAGGAGACGAGGCGGCAGAGCGCAAGAAAGGAAAAAAAAAAATCAAAGTTTGCGGCTTGCGGAGTCAAAGAAGAGAGAGGAGATAGAGAGTGGTTGGGTTGGGGTTGAGGGGGTTGGACGGGTGAGGGGCTGCAGCCAAATGGGACAATAGACTGCCGCGTCATCATTCAGCAGCCCTGATCAATGTCAGGCTGTTGCTCAACACCCTCTTTTGTCCTCCCCTCTCGCTTTGTTTGTCGCCTGCTGGCTCTGCCTCTCTCGCGCCGCCGCGTCCATGTCGTCAATATCAGAAGTGTTTGCACTCACAAAAACTCGTCCCTGCTGCAGCCCATGTTACTTTTGGACGAAGAATTGGAGAACGGGTGCCGGGTCGCCTGCTAGCCCCCCCGGGCCGCCGCTCCGGTCCCTCATGACCTTTGCCCTAGTGGGATTTGCCACCAGCGGGCGAGGAGCGAGCTGAAATCCCGGCTTCGAGCGGCTCCGTCGGCGTTTGGAAACACGGGGCGCTCCTGGCTGCGGCCGGCATGACTCATGGAAGAGGAGCTCATGGAGGATGCTCTTCTGAGATCTGAGCGGCTTGTCTGACTTCATCCTGTCTGGTTCTGCGCTGTCGCGTGACGCCCCTCGTGCAGCAGAACACAAAATGGATCCTCACGCGGCAGAACTCTGTGTGTGTGTGTGTGTGTGTGTGTCCAGGTCCAGAGAGGACACACTTTCTCAGGAGGATCTCCAGCAGTCAGAACGAGCTCAGCAAACACAAACCTCATGTATAAACGATGAGGGGAGCCTTTTATAACCCAGCGGCGCTCGGCCGCTCGGCGTCTCTGAACGCTCCCTAATTTTGATTTTTTTTATTTTTTTTGTTTCCTTTTTTTTCATGGAATTTTTGTCCCCTTTTTGATTCCATTTCAGTGAACTATGAAATCATACACTTTCACTCCACGCCGGCAATTTCCTACCACGATTTCTGCTTTTATGTGAAATACCACACATCCCACACTTGCTCCACAGCTGGAAACTGGGACCAGTCCATCTGCTGCTGCCTGCCATTGTGGAAGATGTGTTTTTTTTTTTTGTTTTTTTTTTTTGTCTCCACCATTTGGGCTATTTGTTTTTGGGTTGGTGTTGGTGGACGTTCTCTTCCCCGGGCTCTGTTTTCATTCGTGTCTGTCGCTTTGCTCGTTCATTAGCAGGATCACACAGAAGCTAGCACGGTGGAGGGGCGGCGCCTGGGTCCAGGAAGAGCCCTTTAGATTACGGCGCGGGTCCCTTAAACGTAGCACAGACCGCATCTTCCTCTTCCTCTTCCTCTTTGCTGCTGACCTTCGTGCAGGTCTGTGCCTCTCGTTCACTCTCGTTCCACCCGCCTCTCATTTCCGTGCATCGCCGCCATAATTGTTTGACACGGTATTAAGATTTAATGCGATAAGATGTGCTCGCTGTGGTTGTTTTCCTTGAGGGACCGCAGTGTTTGCATAACTGGGCTCTTTGCTTTTACTGCGGATTTCTGCGCGTCACATTGTGCATGTTTCACTGGAACGTGTCAAACGGGGTGTGATTTTTCCGCGAGTGACGTTAACAGCGGTTTCTTCTGACCTCCTGGTTCGATAAAGGTAAAATAAAATAAGTTCATGTAGGAATTTTTTATTGACAGGGCAACGACCTTCTTCTTTCTTCTTCAGCCTTATCTTCTTCTTATTATTATTATGGGATGCATACACTTGTGTAATAGCGACTCTGTCACGACTCTCCTGCTTGTGGAAACACTGAATGGTTCACATGATGAACCATCTCGCTCTCTATTATTATTATTATTATGATTATTATATAACATGACACAGAAATGGACAGACGATAATAAGAACAAGAGGATATGATGGCATAATCGACCATATAATGGTGTTTTTGATTCTCGGTAAATTAAAACTGTAACTGCTATAATAATGAGGGCATGAGTTAAAGCTGCTCTGTTATTATTATACTATAATGACTATTGTCATCATTAATAATAATAATAATAATAATAATAATAATAATAATAATAATAATAATAATAATAATAATAATAATAATAATAATAATATGTGTTGAGTGAGCCTGGTAGGTGGGTGGCTTGGTAAATTTAAAGATGATGCCGATTAATATATTTAATAACAACAATTATAATAATCATTATTGCCAATAATTATAATAACAACACATTCTTTATCATTATTAATCATATTAATCATCATCATCATTATCTTTCATTTTACCAAGCCACCCACCTACCAGGCTCACACAGCCCATCCAGTGTTACAATTTTCCAGGATTACAAATAACTATATAATTACATCCTATGAATAAGTAAATTACTCTTCATTTGCAGGACATATGGACATTCAAAGTGAGGCATAAAGAATCGTATTACTATAAAAGCTCTGATCGTATAAGATGTGTGTGTTGAACCTCCCAAGATGAGACTGCAGGAGAGGAAAAGGCAGATTCCCAAGCTCTGCTCTCGAGGCTGGAATCTTGCGGGTAATTTTCACATTTTTACTCATCTTCGCTTCCTTATCATAACACCCGCCTGTTTTTATGAGCAGATTCCAAAATATACTGTTCCACTTATCCTTAATGTGCTAAGAACTTGCGTGGAATTCTTCTATTTGCTTGGATGTTTTTCCACTTCCACAAAAAAAAAAAAAAAAAGGCCTTAGACGAGTTTTCCGAGCCACAATTAAGAGGCGGGCGGCTTAGTCCAACCACCGCGGACGTCTCCATGCACACACACATGCAACTCAGCCATGTAGCATGACCATTAGTCCATTCATTAGCGGGCCCATGTGACACAGATCACCACGTCCCGGAGCACATGCTAAGCTGCAGGGGTTAAAGGGAGCACCCGGCATGTGACCGCGGGATCGCACACGTGGATGAGAGAGCGGGAGCCAGGATGTGGAGCGTTCACTTGTGTGTTTGTGATAATGGCGTTTAACACTCGCGAGCATCTGTTGGTACCAACAGTCGCGCAGCTGCCGCTCTGCCATGACCCAACGTTTGGCTGCTAAGTTGAGCCGATCTGGCCTCGTTTGAACTGGAGCTGGATTTGCTTGGGCTGACTTTTTTTACACACACACACACACATACACGTATACACACACACACACACACACACAAAACGATAGATCTGTCACATTTCGCTCGCTGATCTGGAGTAATGGCAGGCGAGGTGACAGCGGCGGAGCTCTGCAGCTTTACAGCTGTCAGGATCTGCCGCCGCCGCCGCCGCCGCCGCTCTGGGCTGAGGGGCGCCGTCAGGGGGAGAAACATGACGGCGGCTCCAAGGGCCCATGACTAACAAGGTCCTAGAATAATAGAACCTTAGTCTTTTTTTTTTTATGAAAATGATTGACCTGTCGCCGTAAAAGAATGTTTGCCTCACAAACTACTTTACTGCATTACTTTTGTCGCGTGTTCATCAAGAAAGGGATAAAATCCGGTGGGCCTCCACCCACCCCGCCTCCTCCGCCTCCTCTGCCGCCTCCGCCGCCCTCCCCCCTCCTTATTTCAAGATATGGGTCGGTGCATGTTCCGGAGCTTCCGACTGGCGCTGAGCGCGTGAGAGCGGCAGAGCGGCGCCGCTGCGGGAGGCGGAGCCCCGGAGGACGTCGCGGGTTCCCAAAAAGG
>CAAKHG010029880.1:2476-12476 GCA_901007715.1 Dactylopterus volitans
GGCTGACTCAGCGCAAAAGGAAAGGCCGCACCTTCCTCCTCTCCGCCTCATCTCAGATGCTTTTATTATAAAAAGAGTAGAATCCAGAAGTTCCACAAAACTTTGTTTTTTTATTTTCTTTTTTCATATTTACCTGCCAGGCTATATATATATATATATATATATATATATATATATACATACATACACACCGATCAGCCATAACATTACGACCACCGCATGTCACCCCAATGCATATGAGTGCAGTGACCAGAATATTAGGGACCCCTCCCAGTGTAACCCAGTACAGTCCATCAGCATCACAAACTACAGTCCCAATAACAATCATTCAAACATGTCAACACCTCTCTCACACACATTCAATCACATTTCAACATAAAACTCCTCCTGAAGGGAGAACTGATTCTCTCCATCACCCAACCATCATCATCTCTCCATTATCATCCCTCATCATCACCCCCTCCCCCCATCATGGGTTATACTAAATAAACTCCTCCTGAAGGGAGAATTGATTGCAGGACTCTTAGATTATATTCTCTGGTGAACATGCAGTGGTCATAATGTTATGGCTGATGGGTGTAAACGTATGTGTCTACATGTGGGTTCTTATTTTGGTCTCCTGGAGGATGTTTCATGTCTTAACCGGCCCCTCTTTCATCTGTGGCAGCAGGAGAGGAATCATGGACGTCGCCCCCCCGCCGCTCTCCCCTCTCCTCCTCCTCTTGGCCTTCGTCCTCCTGCCCTCCCTCCCCTCCTGCTCGGCCTCCATGTTGTGTCCGAAGCGCTGCACCTGCCAGAACCTGCTGCCGTCCTATACGGTGCTGTGCGCCAAGACGGGCCTCCTCTTCGTGCCCCCGAACATCGACCGCCAGACGGCCGAGCTCAGGCTGATGGACAACTTCATCACCACGCTGAGGCACCGCGACTTTGCCAACATGTCCAGCCTGGTGAGCTCCTCAGCATGCCGTTGTTTCGTTTGCTGGATGCCGCTCAGAGAGCCCAACCGATTTATTGGCTGGGCCGATGTTTTCAGTCGAGTCCCATGTGTCAAAGACTCATCACTTTCGCCAAAAAAATGTGCTCCGATATGAAATGCTATTAGCAGGGCTCGACCGATTTATCAGCCAGCCAATATTATTGGCCGATATTTGCACATCACAAACGCCCTTTTTTGGCGGGAAAATGGCCGATAATAAGTACTTCTATTTGGCGGCATTTAGGGCGCCACTGGTACACTGTAATTACATTAAAATTGATTACTATGACGTTAATATGTGGTAGTGGTAAATCTTCTCCAGCAGAGGGAGCCCTCCATGGCACAAAACCGCTTGATGTCATTGGTGCTCCACCTGTCTAGCACATTTCACCAGTCAGCCCAATGGACATTTGATAGTCAAAGGAGCTATGTTATCAGCAGAGACAACGCAGCAAGACCAAAATATCAAAATAAGAGCAGGGCATGATGGGAGCTGTGGGTCACACTTACTACAGAATGTATCACAGATGAGCAGATAGTTTATAAGACAGTAAAGGACTTGTATTAATATGATTATTAATAAAAGGTGAAAGGGTGGCGAGGAACATCCTCAAGTGTCAGCTAACCCCTACCTTTGACCTTTGACCTTTCCACCGCGTAGAAGCAGCTTTAAATCAACAGGTTCTATGAGCGTGTCCCGGTGCTCTGACCTTGTCCTCCTCTGCTCCCAGATCCACCTGACCCTGAGCAGGAACACCATCAGTCAGATCCGCCCCTACACCTTTGCAGACCTGCAGGACCTCCACGCGCTCCACCTGGACGCCAACCGCCTCACCACCCTGGACGACTCCCACTTCCAGGGTCTGGTCAACCTGAGGCACCTCATCCTGGCCAACAACCAGCTGCACAGCATATCCGAGGGAGCCTTCCAGGTACGAGCACGCCGCCAGGAGACGCCGCCGCCGCCGACCACTCAATCGCAACATTGCTGCGGCGCCGGACTTGGAAACACGCTGGAACATTTTAAAAGCTGATGATACGACGGCGTTATTTATCTCACGCCATCATTTTTTTTTTCCAGCAGACCCTTCCCTGCCTCGGATTGGCTCCTAAAGCCTCTCATTTTTTCCCGGAGGCCAACCAATCGGAGGAGGAGTAGATAAAAATATCACACCCACGTCATCGGTGTTGTCTTGATCCAAAATTAGGTCAAAGTAGAAATGCCGCCAAAGAAAAATGTAAAGAGTAGAATGTCGACCGATGAGTATTTAACATGTTTACTAGATTTACAATACCGGTGCACTCGCGTGCATCATATCACCTGATCATGTTTAAAAACAAAAACTCATTGACGAGGCGAACAAGGGGAAATGTACCTAAATGCGGCAGTTCTGTGAGGAACCTGCCTAAATGTAGAGGAGGAGAATCTTGTTGCTGATTTCATGGCAAGCGTGAGGAAAGGAAATGTTATAATGGCTCGTATTCAGGGCTCAAAGCCGGCCTGTTCCGGCCTGTTCCGGCCTGTTCCGGCCTGCTCCGGTTCATCTGGGTCAACCGCTTACGCCTGGTTATATTTAAAAACGCCAACGCGTCCAAACCTCAATATCCCTGAAAAATGCAGTCACCTTAAGTCCACATTGGACCGGACGGAGGTTCCCCCCTCGGGTCCTCGCCGGCGTCGCGTCGGAACCTTTGTGGGGGGATGTCACGGTTCTCCCCGCCGCCGATGGGTTCTGTGCTCCGTGGTGGAGTCGTGGCGAGGGCTCGCCCACTGCAACAGCGATAAATAAATAAACGCATCAAACGCGGCATAAATGTTTCTTAAGAGAGCGAGCGAGTGTTTCCAAACTGCGGAGAAGCAGAAAAAAAACGCCAATCTCGCCTGCTTTGATATCGCGAAACCTGTGAGCGGAACGCGGGGTAAGAACAAGCCGGCGCCGGAGAGCCGCGCTGCCCTGATGCAACGTGGCGTCATGCGCCGCGTGGCATCATGCGGCGTGTCAAAGCGCGGTTGCCAAGGTGATGGCGCTATCAAAGGAGAGGAAAGAAGAATCTCAAAGTTATTAGAGGGATTGAATGGAAATGCCCTTCGTGAGCCGAGTGTTTTGGCGGCGGAGCGTTCGGCGCCGCAGAAGCAGGCAGCTGCCAAACAAGTGCAACAACAAAAAAAACAAATTAAAAAGCAGAAGAAGGAGAAAGAGTCGGATAATTTTTTGCTCTCAGCATTCAGAGTTGATAATTCCGGGCAGATTTTCTGCGGCCTCTCTCGGGCTCCTGAGGCTGGATGTGGCGTTCGGGGTCACGAGTGAATGAAAATGACATTTCTGGCTGCAGCAGAAGCAGCCAGGCTGCCTCTCAGCTGGGGGCCCTTTTAATAGCCCGACCTGAAAATAAACTGTTGTGCTCTTTATTAAATTATGGCGTCCCGTTTTCCCTGCTCATTAAAAGGTCCGCAGCTGAAGTCTCAAAATGTCTCCTCGGGGCCGAGTCTCAGAGGAGCGGTGACCTCTGACCTCTCCGGCGGCCTGACTCCTCCTCCTCTGCTCTCCTCCGTCCATCATCGCGTTTTCTATTCGTGTTTTTGTTGTTGAGTTTTCTCCCCTTTTCCTCTTCTTTCAGCAAAGAAAGTGTATGATAATGTTTGCGAACCGGGGCGGGGAAAAGCTCTTGATCAGGGGTCTCCGTCCTGCAGGACTTCCTGGAGACGCTGGAGGACTTGGATCTGAGCTACAACAACCTGGTGGACATCCCCTGGGAGACCGTCGCCCTGCTGGTCAGCGTCAACACCCTCAGCCTCGACCACAACCTCATCGAGAGCGTCCCCGAGGGAATCTTCTCCAACCTGCACAAGCTGGCCAGGTCAGGACCGCAACGCCACGCGATCGGTTCCTCCAGGTGACCTTTTCAAGATGTCGTCGCCAGCAGCCGGCATGGACTTCAGATGCTCGCCAGGCGTAGGCTCTGACCTTTTCGGCGGGGAGCAACATGGGCAAAGCGGGTGGAGAGTAGGTGTAGAGCGGTAGATGTGGTCCAGAGGTGGAGCAGAGGAGATGTAGGGTGGATGTAGAGGAGATGTAGCACAGATGGAGAGTATACGGTGGCCGACAAGGGCCAAACGCGCTGCGAGGGCCTCGTGCGTCTCAGTGAAGGAAACGACTCACAAACAAACTCAAGCACGAGTCGAAACCAGGTACAGAAAGAGGAACGCGGGTGCAGATGGAAAAAAACGTGCTGCAAAAAGCAAAGACAAGTGCAGCGTCATCAAACGCGCCGCAAATAGAGAAACGACGCAGACCAAGAAACCATCTTCTAAAAGAAAAACGCTTGATAAGAGAGAACAGCTGACTGAGCCGCCGTGTTTCACCACGCAGCGGGAACGCGAGCGGGACTTTTATTTGATTATATTTACACGTTATGTTTACATCACCGTACAACGCTGCACATTACGTGAGGGTTTTTATTTTTTTTTATTACTATATTTTAAACCAGACGATACAAGTTTGCACATCTGCATGTAGGTTAGCCTGCTGATTATTAGAGAGTGATATCTAGCACCCGTTATAAGACGTCCTTATATACATAAGGAGGTGGTGTGAACTCCGTCGAGGTTATTATAAAACTGGATATGAGTCCACTTACTGTGGTCTGCCTCTACCAGAACTTGCACATGAGAGCCACATGAGCCACAGAACATGTGAGTTGTTCCCAGATCTTGCCCCGCAGTGAGGGCGAAACATAAGCAGCCTGGAAGAAAAAAAGAAAAAAAAAGACGATAGATCAGTATAATGTCGAGAACTAAAAATGAAAAACGTGATAAGTAGCGTTCCTGAGACGAGTATTAATACTCTTCAGTTAACTGCTGTCATTAACAAGCGTGACACGTAATGTGCAGCGCTGCATGTTATGGAAGACGGTGATAAGAGGGCTTTTTTTAACGTGCCATTATAACTGCTGCTTTATATCGCTTAGAGCATTTTCCGTTTGTGGTGGCCGGCTACCAAGCGGTTTTCTGTAGAAGATGGTTGTTTCTTGGTTTGCATCGTTTCTCTATTTTCGCAGCACTTTTTCTTTTTTTTTCCCGTCTGCACCCACGTTCCTCCTCCTGTACCCGCTTTACACCCGTGTTTGAGTTTGTTCGTTCGAATCGTTTCTGTACTTGAAGCTGTTCTCCTCCACTGAGACGCATCAGGCCGTCGCAGCGCGTTTGGCCCTCGCCGGCCACCGTACCTGAGCCACGGCGTGACGTCGCCGTCTCACCTTTAACCTCTCTCGGTAAGTTCATCGGGACTGGCTTGGCCTCTCCGTTTAGTTTGCGGCCATTAGAGGTGACTAACCCTTTTTTTTCCCCCACAAACACTAATGTATAAACTCAATTAACGGCAATCAATTCCAATTTGGGTCCCAGCAACCAAAATTCATTGACGTGTGAGAGCAGAAACCCGCTGTGACTCGCCATGAGCGGCCCTGCACTTAGCCATAATGAATTATTTTTTTTCCCCCCCGGAGACAATCTGACAGACCAGCAGGTGTAACCCTGAAAAACACAAACACACACACACACACACACACACTCGCCGGTACGCCGCAAACCTGCTGCCCGTGAAATAAAATAACAGTAAGGCGTCAGCGTCTTGTGAAGTCATCGTTGCTGTTGCGGATTATTTGCAGAGGCACCTCGGGGAAATAGACTTTTCCGCGCCGGTTGCTGACAGCGGCGGAACACTTGAGCCCGCCGTTATTAGCAGCCGCCGGCTCTCGTGTTTTAGCAAATCATGGTTCGATCCCCAAAGATGGAGGCCGAGAAACAGCGGGTCTGATTTCTCGAATTTCAACCGGTGGGGGAGTTACTGACTGAGCCCGTCTCTCCGCGTCCGTCGCCAGGCTGGACATGACGTCCAACAAGCTGAAGAAGATCCCGCCGGACCCGCTGTTCCTGCGCATCCCGGTCTACGCCAAGATGAAGGGCTCCCCTCTGACGGCGCTGGTGCTCAGCTTCGGCGGGAACCCGCTGCACTGCAACTGCGAGCTGGTGTGGCTGCGCCGGCTGACGCGGGAGGACGACCTGGAGACCTGCGCCTCGCCCAAAGACCTGGCCGGCAAATACTTCTGGACCATCCGAGAGGTGGGTTTCGCCGCCGCCGGCGACGGCGCCGGCGACGGTGCCGCCGTCTCCTTCGGGATCAAAGAAAAAAAAACAAACGTACGAATCCCGTTTTCTCGCAAGCTGCTTTTTGGATTGGGCCAAGCGCGCCGTTGCCGTGGCTACCCGCGCCTTGCTCACGGACTAATTGAGAGGGTCTCTCGGCGGAGTCGGCGGACAGTAGCCGCGCGACCTCCGCGGCGCTCTGTCGCCTTCAAATGTCAGTCAGCCAATTAGAGGCTCGGCAGTGGCTTTAGCGGCGCTCGCTGAGAGGCCTCCGAGTGGGCGGCTCGGCGACGAAGACTGGCGCCTGTCAGAGTAACGCGCGGATAATTGCGGCGACTAAAGGCTGCCATGCCTCACTATTAATATCATGTCTCATTTATTTATAAGCGTTTTGAATATGAATGAGCGCAATTTGCTGCCAAAAAAAAAAAAAAAAAAAGAGATAAAGGAACCCGAGAATAGCACCCAAAAGACAAGAGCAATAAGAACATGAATGCCAGCGAGGGTGGCGTGCACCAGTTTGTGTGTGTGTGTGTGTGTGTGTGTGTGTGCGCGTGCGTGTGTGTGCCTGTCTATGGTTGTTAATATGTGAGCTTATAGTCAAAATAAGAAAGTAGATTCCCGCTCGTTTTAACCTTCGTTAATCATTACACTGTTTCACTTTAATTCTGTAGGATGAGTTGTACTTTTATTCTGAAGGATGCTGTTCTTTGTGGAGGGCAATGTACTTTTACTCTGGAGGGCAGGGTGCTTTTATTCTGAAGTGTATTGAACATTTACTTTGGAGTATGATTTGTACTTTTGTTCATAACGGTGACTTGAAATTTTAATTCTGGATTGTAATGCACTTTACTCATAAGGGTGAATTGTACTTTTATTCTGGAGAGTAATGTACTTTTCCTCTCTTACTCTGGAGAGCGATGAACTTTTATTTTCAAGGTTGACCTACTTTTATTCTTAAGTGTGACGCACTTTTACTCTGGAGGATGAGTTGTACCTTTATTCTGAAGGATCCTGTACTTTGTGGAGGGCATGGTACTTTTTTTTCTGAAGTGTAACGTACAATTTGTACTTTTGTTCATAACGGTGACTTGTACTTTTATTCTGGAGTGTGATGTACTTTTACACTTTTACCCTGGAGAGTTATGTACTTTTATAGTGGAGTGTGATCTTGCTTTTATTCTGAAGTATAATGCACTTTTATTGATAAGGGTGAATTGTACTTTTATTCTGGAGTGTGATGCACTTTTCTTCTTTTACTCTGGAGAGAAGTGTACTTTTATTTTGGAGGTTGATCTACTTTCATTCTTAACTGTGATGCACTTTTACTCTGGAGGGTGAATTGTGCTTTTATTCTGGAGGGTGATTTGGACTCTCAATCTGGAGGGCGAGGTGCTTCTACTCTGGCGGGTGGCGCGCTCCCGATGACAGCAGGATGAGGAGGCGGCCCTCTTGGAGGACCACCTCTGGCTCCTCCGCAGATGTTCAGTCCCGGGAGCTCTCGGCTCGCTTTGAGAGCGTCGCCAACAAGCGGAGAGCAGCCGAAGTGAGGAGGCCATTAATTGGCGGCACCTCGGAGAGGCTGACGCGGAGACCTTTGCCTCACCTCCCGTAATGATGGTGGACGTGCTCCAGAAGCTGCTGTAGCATCACTATAAGAGGATTAACCTTGCGGGGAGGTCGATGCGAAGGCCTCGGTGACACCTGCCGTTATTAATACTCGCGGAGTTAATGGACTCTCTCGCACAGCAAGGACACCGGAGGCCCCGCTGCATCCATCAGAGGCCCCGACGCCGGCCAACGGGGGACCGCCGTGAAATCGATGCCGGCCTCTCCTCCGATTCTTGTCAGAAATCAAAATTCAGAGCCTCCACGGAGCGGCGAGGGGGGGAAGGGCCGAGGCCGAGGCTGAGACCCCAATCAAGTGACGCCCGCAGACGCCGGCTGCCGGAGTGCCGCCTCCAAACCGGAGCGTGAGAGCAGGTGGGGGGTGGAGGGGGGGACTGAGGCTGAAGGGCCCCGGCGCTCGTCAGGGCGGCAAATCATCGCTGCCGGGGACCAGCGCGGGGTTGTCGGAGACGCGCGGCAGCGAGACCGAGGAGTAATCCCGGGCCCTGCGGCGGGACTCCCGAGGGCTCCAGACGGATTTAGCGGCTCAGGCGTCAGCGGGTGGGATCCCGGTCGAGCGCCGCCGCGAGTGGACTCATCTGACACTCAAACGCACCCCGGAGGCCAAATTTAGATGCTCGTGTGGGGTTTTTTTATTTTTTGAAAGGGGCTCGGCAAAACCTATCTCACTCATTCCATCGGTGGTTTCGATGTGGAACCCGATCTAAAGGGACCGATCGGTTCATCTTTTTCACCTTCTGGCTGTCAACAGGAGGAGTTTGTCTGCGAGCCGCCGATGATCACCCGTCACACCTCCAAGATGTTTGTGATGGAGGGCCAGGAGGTCAGCCTGCGCTGCAAGTCCATCGGGGATCCCGAGCCCTCCACGCACTGGGTCAGTCCCGACGGAAAGCTGATTGGCAACACGTCCAGGACCACCTGCTACGAGAACGGCTCGTTGGACATCCTCAAGGCCTCCGTCAAGGTGAGGGGGGGGGTTGTCTTGGCCCTGAAAAGGGATCAGTTGGGGGGGGGGGGGGCGGAGTCTAATCCGGGGCTGCGTTCATGATGAGTCATGTTTTTTTTTTTAAATGTCTTCCAGGATTCCGGAAAGTTCACGTGCATCGCGTCGAACGCCGCCGGCGAGGCCACCGCCCCGGTCGAGTTGGTCGTCAACCCCTCGCCGCACTTCGACCCCAAGCTGGACCTGGACCCGGGGCCCTCGGACATCCCCACGTCCATCAAGTCCAACTTCAGCGGGGGCCAGGCCCGCTCCGACCAGCAGAGGGTCGGCGTGTCCGACGTGACGTCCAGCTCCGCCACCATCAGATGGCCGCCGCAGAACCACATCCCGGGAGTCCGCATGTACCAGATCCAGTACAACAGCTCCACGGACGACATCCTCATATACAGGTCTGAACCGATCTCCTCTGGTTATGACTCGCTGATGAACGTGAATCCCACCAGCACGGGATTATGGGAAAGGATTACGTGAAAGGTGGCAGTCTAATTATTTCTATCATAACCTGAGTATGAAATTAGGGCGTCGTTACAATGATCCTGCAGTGATGTACCTTCACCAGTAGGAGGCAGCAGCGCACTGACAACTCTGGGTGGCTTTCATGAGGCTAGCGCTCTTCCTCGCCTCCTTGAGGAGGCTTCTGGAGGACTCATGGAAGTCTTTTATCACGTGGTAGGAGGTATACTGCACATACGCTTGCAGCCACTTTATTAGGCACCCCCTGTTCAGCTGCTCATTCACGTAAGCATCTACTCAGCCAATCACATGACAGGAACTCAGCGCATTTAGGCGTGTGGACGTAGTCAAGGGGGATGTGCTGAAGTTCAAACCGAGCATCGGAATGAGGAGGATAGGAGGTTTAGGTGGCTCTGAACGCGTCATGGTTGTTTGGAAAGCTGCTGATCTGCTGGGGTTCTCACACACAACCATCTCGAGGGTTTACAGAGGATGGTCCCACAAAGAGGAGAAACCCAGTGGGAGAAGATGCCTTGTTGGTGCCAGAGGTCAGACGTCAGAGGTTAGATGGCCAGACTTGTTCCAGCCGATAGCAAGACGACAGTTACTCAATGAACCATCGTTAGAACCGAGGAAGCAGGAGAGCATCTCTGAACCCACAACACCTCCAACCTGGAAGCTGATGGGCCGCAGCAGCGGGAGACCACACCAGGTGCCCCTCCTGTTAGAAGGAGCAGGAACCTGATGCTACGACTCACGGCAAAGTCGGACAATGGAAGGTTGTTGAGAGGTC
>CAAKHG010029880.1:14976-17277 GCA_901007715.1 Dactylopterus volitans
GTTTGACTTTGAGGGGAATAAAAGATGAACGCCGGCGGCCGCCTGAGCCCCTCGCTAATGAAGCAGGAAGTGGCTTTTCATGCACGCGTGAGCGCGTAACCTCGGCGACGGTTTCGGGCTTCAGCGTCGGCACCGCTGCCGAAATCCTCAGCGGCTCCGTTTCGCGGGGGCGCCGCTGCATTATTCATGCCGGCGGAGGGGCCGCACCTTAAATCTCCGCCGCGTGTCGCGGCGGCGGTGCTCTGATCGCGCCATCACTCACGATGCCGACCATGATGGAGCTTCCGTCGCCGGGGAAACGCCTCGCGGACAGCTGAGGCCGGCGGCTGAACGCCAGCGTTTGCGGATTGATTACACGCGTGCGTTCGAAACACGCCCTTCATGTGGTGGGAAAAAAAAAAAAGTCGATTTCCTTCGCATCGTTTTCAGCCGTGTTCTCGGGAGACACCAACACTCAAAGGGATAGTTCACCCTAAAGTTAAAGTTAAAGCGACCATTTCTGCAAACACGACGACACGACATATAAAAAAACGTAAAATGTAAATCTCCATGCGGCTGCTTTGGTGTCACCCAGGAGTGTGCAAGCGGCCACATTTAAAATGGCGTCATTTAAACCATGTTTTTAAATGCTGTTCCCCGTGGGTCTATTTTTTTTTTTTCTTTTTTGGTGAACTGTCCCTTTAAGAAACAAACCTCAGGAAGGTTGGAAACCCAGAAATTGAACAGTTGATTTCTTTTAGCTAACTGCCAAAAAAAAACAAAAAAAAACAAGATCAAAACCAGAGATGGTAAGAATCCACGGGGTCCACTGGATGTCCATTTTTCCTTGGGCCCTCAAATGCATCACTCCATGAGTGGGAAAAAAAAAAAAAAAAAACTTCATCCAAACTTTAAATTGTGATGTTCCGTCTCAATCGTTCATTCTACATGTCCTGGCAAGAGCAGGGAGGCCGTGATTGGCTCTCGTGACGCTATTTGCGGCGGCGACACTGCTGAACTGCACCGACGCCCCCCCCCCCCGCGCCCCGAGAGGAAACGTGACTCGGTAACGGCGTGTGACGTTCAGGGTCAGACTGAATTAACCACGGCAGCGGTGGTGGAGAGACATAGACACGGCAGCAGAGAGAGAGAGAGACAGAGAGAGAGACAGAGAGATGTAGGTGTTGGTTTTACCGGTGGTCTGATTCACAAGGTTACAGCACTCCTAGACCCAACCACTTCTGTCTAGAGGGCACACACACACACACGCTAACACACACACACACACTCAAAATGGTGACCCGTCATTGTCTTTGTATTGTTTCCCAGAGTGGACGAAAACAAGACCGTGTGTGTGAGAGAGAGAGAGAGAGAGACAGAGAGGGTTTGGGTGCCCCATCGTCATGGTTACAGTCACAACCACATGATTACCATATTCCGAGCAGGTTTAACATTGAGGCTGCTGCATGTTTACCTTGTCCCAAAACTTTTGGCACCCAGATGCGTGTGAGTGGGGTGACCAGAATATTAGGGACCCCTTTCAGTGTAGCCCAGTACGGTCCAACAGCGCCACAGATTACAGTCCCAATAACAATCATTCAAACATGTCAACACCTCTCTCACACACATTCAATCACAATTCAACATAAAACTTTATTGCAGGCCTGTTGCATTTGTTCTCTGGTAAATATGCAGTGGTCATAATGTTATGGCCGGTGGGTGTATGAGCGGAAACAGGAAGTGAGCAGGCCCGTTTTAGGAGACTTCCTCCCCACGCACTCCTGTCATACCTGCTCCAGCCTCCCGGGGGCGCCGTCACGGCAACATTAGCACTCGCTTATTTCTGTCTGACGAGAAAAAAAAAAAAAAACGAGCTGCCGTTTGCACAGCAAACCAATGTTTACATGGATCAAGTGCCGGTGCCGGAGTCTGGGTCAGGTCACGTGACCCTGCCCGCCCCCGCGCTCGCGCTTCATCTTCATCGGGGTCGAAACAGAAAATGTCAAGTTCTTACATCATCGTCGACCAGCGCCTGTCTACCATCTTGACTCTCGGCTCCTCACCCCCGCCGCCATCTTCTTCTCTCTGCCTGCTCCTTGTTGTCACCTCGCTCCCCCATCGTCTGACGCCGTTATCTTCGGGTTTGCTCTCTTCCATCTTGAATATCAGCACCTGGCAGACCTGCGAGTCCTGGTACACTGCACATGTGATTTCTTTTTTTTTTCTTTTTTTTTTTTTCCTATGTTGGAAAAAAAAAAAATCCTCCACCCTCCTTGTGATCGGAAAATGGTGTGTCAGGTCGACTTCTCCGTTTCTGCGCAT
>CAAKHG010029903.1:0-10699 GCA_901007715.1 Dactylopterus volitans
AAAAGAAAAGACGACTAAGATTGCAACTGATATGGTTCAACAAGAGAACCTTGGAGGTCTTAAATACTTAAAGTCATTGTCCTCACCTGCTGATGATCCATGTCGAAGACATTAATAACTGATAATTAATTAGCTGATAACTAATTTCCAGAAGAAATGATGCTTTAGCATTGCTACTTTAGCCAGACAGCTGTAAATGCTAATGCACGTCTCTAGAAATGGAGATTCTTCAAACGTTAAAAGTCTGCATTGCAAAGTTACTGCTGATAAGAAGGGAAAAATGCAAATGACTCATTGCTGGAGTTACAAACCTGTTCTTCCGAGACCGGCGTGGCAGTGGACCGCCATTTTCCCCTCTTGGACAGCAAACGACATGACTTTCACCATGTCGAGGATTGTAGTCAGGGAGGCCACACCGTAGTCCTTCCACCCAAAGTTGTAATAATAGACTGAAATACACAAAGTTTAAAGTTCTGTTAAAGAGCTTTAGAGAAAGAGCAGCTCAAATTTAGATTCCGACAGCAGGGCTACCAGAACTACGGCCTTGTCGTTGCGTGCCGACGCCAACCAATAGACTACAATTTAGCTTGTCTGGGCATAATAAATTTGAAGTGTCTGAAGGAAGTTAATAAAGAGGTATGAAGTTTAGGGCGACGCGGTGGTGGGGTGGTTAGCATCGTTGCCTCATAGCAAGAAGGTGGCAGTTTGGATTCCCAGCCTGGGACCTTTCTATGTGGAGTTTGCACGCTCTCCCCCTGTCTGCGTGGGTTCTCTCCGGGTACTCCGGCCTCCTCCCACCTTCCAAAAGCATGCTGAGGTTAATTGGCTCCTCTAAATTGCCCGTAGGTGTGCGTGAGAGTGTGAGTGGTTGTGTGTCCTTCATGCGGCCCTTCGATGAGCTGGCGACTCGTCACGACCGC
The DNA here is from genome assembly GCA_901007715.1 of Dactylopterus volitans. Classification (NCBI taxonomy): domain Eukaryota; kingdom Metazoa; phylum Chordata; class Actinopteri; order Syngnathiformes; family Dactylopteridae; genus Dactylopterus; species Dactylopterus volitans. The sequence continues at coordinate 921 of CAAKHG010029903.1, forward strand.
GACCCGTAACTGGTATAAGCGGAAGACGATGAGATGAGATGAGATGAAGTTTACCCATCCTGCTCCCGAGTTATGGCACTGAATAACGACCCGAAGAGGCAGATTAAGCTGTCACAGAGAAGTTTACCTTTGAACTCTTGGACATAAAATATCATCACTTTATCATTTCAAGCACATCGTTTTGTGAGGCGGAACTGAACGCGGACCACCAAGGTCCCTCAAGGAATTCCTATCAACTCCTCGAGAATGGGATGGACGGAGGCGTGGGCCATTAAACTGTGTTTATATTGGAGGTCCAGTGAGTTAAATGAGAGACAGCACTTTTCAAAGTGCAGCTGATGTTTTGATGAGGTGTCTGGGGTAAAGATCTCAGGAGAGCTTGTTAGGATGAGGTTTCAATACTGACGTCCTCCAAAGACATGACCTGTGCGGAATCCCTCAGTAATTAGTCGGTTACTAAGGACCAAATGACAAAAACACAACACTGATGGCACTGAGAAAATGTTCGGTCTGCTTTTGTCTCCTATTCAATATCAACAATTATTCATTCTCGCGCAGGATGTTTAGATACGTGTGCCACAGATTAAAGTTGTTCCATTCAAGTACCAGTATTCTCTAGTCATGTAATCTCATTGTATAAATGTGGAAATAACTCCCGATAGAGATCCGGGTGACGTAACCTATTAAATAAATCCTTGATTTACTCTATTGACTTTACTAAATGTCAGACTGTCTAAACACCTCCATGGTAGCAAATCTAATCAGACAGCACAAATGTGAACACAAATCCCAAATAGTGGTTATGAAACAAGAGACTCTAAAGGACATGTAAGTGTTGACGCTAGCTGCTAAGTGCTCCACTGTGGTCACCGGCTCATTGCTAACGCTGCTGAAAGTGCCTTCCATGACTGGACAAGAGGTGAGGACAACAGTTGCTGCCGGTTCTGATAGAAAGGAGTCAGAACACACAGTCATGGCGGTTTGTTGTGTGTGGGACCAGTCAGGGTGCCCATGCTGACCCCTGCCCACTGCTGGAAGCACCAACAATGGACACGGGAGCACCAGAACTGGACCACGGAGCCACGGAAGAAGGTGGCCTGGTCTGATGGATCAGGTTTTCTTTTACATCACATGGCCCTAGGAAGCACTAGGGGAAGAAGGCAAGCCAGCTTGGACAAACAAGTCCGATCCCTGGAGGCACCACCTCACAACTTTGAGAACTTAGAGGTTCTTCTGCTGCTGACATCTTGGTACCAGATACAACAGCACAGCTTCAGAGGTCTAGGGGAATCCAGGCCTCAACAATTCAGGGCTGTTTTGGTGGCAAAAAGGGGGACCTACACAACATTAAGCAGGCGATCACAATGTTATGGCCGATCTGTGTATCATGGTGGATAGCTCTTTGCTGCTGCTACTCCAACAGGGGGCGCTGTCTACATTGTATTCAGGCCTCAATTTAATTTTATTGTCGCTCCAGTGGCAGGTTCGCATAATTGTCGCCTCAAAATCAAGTTTGACATAACGATGGACAATGTTGCAAGTATATACTGTAGATCGGCAAATACCCTATTGAGAGGTGATCTGTGCATCTACCAAATTTATTAAGTTTATCATCAATGTGTCGCCTTTTGCTTCCATTATCTAGGTCGGTATGGCCTGCTGGGAAAAGAAAATGTCCCCCTGCACTTGATATATGACGCACTGGTGAGATTTCTAGCTCTTTTGCGGCGAGTCTGGGCGCTGGAAGGCAAAGAGAGGCGCTTACTGCCGGCTTCCATGAAGGCTTCGGGTCGATAAGTGAAACCGCTCTCCTGCTCCAGCGGGTTGCCACAGCTGGCGTGCTCTCCGGGCCGCTGCAGGTTGATAACCGTCTTCAGACCACACCTGAGCACGGTGACATGTCAGTGTTCATCATTCACTGCACATTTGACATGACATCAGCTGAACATAGACGCCTGGAGAAAAAAAACCCTTCTCTCAATCTGAATGTTAATAAAGATTCACGTAACCATGATCAAAACAAACAAAAAACTCTCAAACAAAAGGAGTCTACTATACCTCTGAAACTGTTCAATGATATTATATTTCTCCAGGATTTCGGTGGAAGGCCTTGCCATAGCTAGCAAGTTGTCAGTAACCCTGTAAAAAAGAGGACATTGAAATTAAGACATCTGAACAAAATTACATTTGAAAAACACTTTTGAGAGCTCCAGATACCAAGAGAGATGCCCAAAGGGTGGGTCCAGAATTCGCACCTGCCAAGCACCAAATATGGGTCCATTTTGGGATTATTGGAAAAAAAAAAAGATCTCTGGCATCCGAGAGTTACCCCCCTGATGCCAGGTATCACTGCTCCTCACCGCTGCACAACAGACCCCAAGTACATGCTACGACTGCTAGCGCAGCCACTATGTCAGGCCTTAGATTGGTACAGACTATTTCCGGGGGGGACAACAAGCTTCCCACCTAAGTCTACCTGCGTCTCACAGTGAATCATTATACCTGCAGCTATGCTTTTTAATTGTTTTTATGCTTGTTGCCACGCCTTACGCCACACTAACTTTACAGGCTAACAAAACATGCCTTAACGCTGCCGTGCCTGTACATAGGAGACTTGATGGATCTTCATTCACCCAAAGATTTAGGTTCTAGGGGGATGGCAGCACATCGTATGAGGCCCCTATCAAGAATCTAATGCTACTCCACGGCTCCCTCCAACTACGTAAGCTTCTTTTTCTCTATACCTTCCAAGTTCAGCCACTGGCCCTGCTTAGCTTGAGACACTGCTTTTGCACTCCTCACCATCTCCTCTGCCGCCTGAACTGCCATTCTTGGATTCCATTTCCTCCCTTTGGTTGGATTTGGAGCCACCTCCCTACCTACTGAGTCTTTACTCCCAGCCAACAACATCTCTGTCCTGACCTTGGTACACTTAAACGCCTCTATTAAGCGAGATACTGGCAGCTGAAGTATCCCTTTTCCATACAATGCAACACTACCTAAGCACTTACGAGCATCCAACCACTTTCAAATGTAGGTGCTAACTAATCTCTCCATTTTCTCAACAGAAGATATGAGAACCTCATACACTGACAGTGGCCACATCAGCCTAGGGAATAATCCCAACTGTAAACACCACAACTCACTTTTCCTGGAAGCCCTGATTAATCTATTCTGTCCAGTCCATCAACAACGTCCTTCCTAAACTGCGTTACCTGTTCCCCATCATTCAGGTCCTCGTTGGACCACCAACCTACACTCTTTACCGATTTTTCCCTAATCGTTGGGATTTCCTCCTCTTCTACAACAAACTTTTTTGTCACCTGATTTCCCCCTACATATCGAGATGCCTCTAGACTCACTAGGCTTGATCTTCATGCTAGCCCATTGGAGGTTCTTGCTAGCCTGTTTGAGGTTCTAATTTACCTTCTCAAGTAACTTCTTTACCCTCTAAAGTAACCTCACCAGTGTCATGTCATCAATGTAAACCGTAATAGGCATAAGACGCAGCCCATCCTGCCACCTCTATCCACCTACCACCCACTTTGTCGCACTAATTATTACCTCCACTGCCATTGTACATGCTAATGGAGACACAGTGCACCCTGCCATAATACTAATTTCTAACCTCTGCCAATCTGTTGTGAACCCTGCCGTACTTAGACACAACTTGATATCCCGAAAGTATGATTTCACCAAGTTAACAACTACCCTGGGTACTCTAAAGTAATCAAATGCACCCCAAATAAAAGACTATGTGGCACCGGGCCAAACGCATTTGCCAAGTCTAAAAACACCTCATGCAAATCCCTTTTCGCACTCTTGGCTGTCTTAATGTGGTGCCGAATCATACGAGTATGTTCTAAACAACCTGCGAATCCTGGTATCCCTGCCTTCTGTGCTGTCGTGTCTATTAACCTGTTCTTTTTGTCGTATCTAGCTAGTCTCTGTGCAAAGATACTGAAGAGAATCTTCCCCTCTACATTCAGGAGAGAGATCATCCTAAACTGGCTAAGGTCAGATGATACCTCGTTTTTGGGAATGAGCGCCCCACCTGCCCTCCGCCTTGCTCTTGGGATGGTTTGTTTTATCCCACACTATTCTTAGTTGTCTCCTAAAGAATCTAAGGATGCCAGGCGTACTTTTATAAACCCCGTAGGGGACTCCATTAGGCCCTGGAGCCGAAGAAGCCTTCACACGCCTGACTACCCCCTCAACCTCCTTCCACCTAAGTGGTCTAACATCCATCTGATGGTCTCTTTCTCCTATAGGTGGCATGTCAGGTGGAGGGCCTTCTGTCCTACTCTTCTCTAGGTCTGCGTACGTCTTTCTCAAATAATCTTCAACCTTTAACCCTGATGCTTTAAGCTGCCCTCTTTTTTCCTGGCTAAACAGTCCTTTCAGACATTTAAAAGTGTCCCTGTAAAAAAGCTCTTGGGGCACGTTCCGTTTTCCTCCTCTTTTTCCTGAGATGTTCGGCCCTTCTGAGTGCTGCCGGCCTGCCTCTCAATTCCTCTTGTAAAACATTAATTCCCTCCCTCTCCAACTCCACACGAGTAAGTAATCTCTAACCTTTTTTTCTCTAACCTATCTACTGCGTTCCCTCTAAGCCTGTTTAGGCTTACTGATAAATCTCTATTAACTGTCTCCCACTCTTTACTATCATTTGCCCCAGGCTACCTAATCTTAGCCCTGTGCTCCATATTCCTCTCCCTTGCTGGCATGTCGGCATCCTCTCTCCTTAGCTCCTCCTGTTCTTCAGTGGCTGTGTTATTGATATCCATCACCCGGTGGTTTTCTACCTGTTGCTGGACTTCATCCGACTGATCTTTAAGAAGTACTGATCGATGCGGCCACACTGCCCTTTCTTTGCAAAGCATTTCTTCCGTCCCCCTGATGCGTTCTAAAACCTCTGATTGATGTAGCTTTCTGCCAGCCACAAGGACAAACCTGAGGCATCCTTCCCTGTGCAGTACTACCTCTGTCCTCTACCAGTGTGCTAACCTTACAAAAGAATCAAAGAGGTTCAGAAACCAGCATTTGGTTTTTAACCTGCACTCGGTAGTAATTGTGATTGTACACCAGAAGGTGGCAGTAGTGCACCTAGAACAATAGAGGAAGAACACATGACTGGAAATGGGGTTTCCAGCTGCTAACCGAGCCTGAAGCATTCGTCTGAGGACTTCAAATACTGAGTCCGCCATGTTGACTTTTACCTCCAGATAGCGGCCTGGAGGCACCAGGGGAGGTTCTCTCCTGCTCTTTACTCGACCAAGCAATGAGAACTTGGCTTAGCTTGCCACTAACTTTAAGATACCAGAAAGAAAACGCGAAGATGAAGGGGAAAACGTCTCAGACCTCAACAACAAGCCACGCGGACGCCACGCGGACGCTACGCAGCGCTAATGTCGGGCGGTGCGTCCGACACGCCGAGTGTCCAGCCGCATTATGGTCTTTATATTTCAGACACAAATTGTAGACCTGAAATTTAGGATTCATGTATTTTAACTGCAGATAGATGTTCCACAAATGATTACTTTGTTTTGATCTAAAAACAAACTCATAAACTAAATTCCAATTATTTATACTACCTCTCATTGGTCTTTATGTTTATATTTTTATATGGAGCATTTGTGTAGAAAGTAATTTCCCCCTGGGGACCAATAAAGTATTCTATTTCTGATATATGAGAAGCAGTCAAATGTAAATGAAATAGGTAGTATTAATAATAATAATAATAATGAATTTCAGACTGATTTTCAACCCAATTTTTACTTATATGCAACGCATAGCTGGTTATTGATTATTTATCTTATTGATTATACTTTGTTTGCTATTTTATCATTAATGAATATTTTAAATTTGTTGGGTTTGCTTTGTTTTGGGTTTGATTCACATTAAATTGCTGTACATATTTGGGTAGATGGACATTTTATTCAAATACATAAATCTTAAATTTGAGGCCTACCTACATTTTTGGGTTGTGCTCTGCATACAGTATTGTGGTGAATCAATGACCCCTGGTGCGCACTGTATTGATTACTACCACACACACAGACACACACAACCACATTCAACTGAGAGATTAATACTGAGAAATGTCAGATTAAAGGTTGTTTATCTCTACCAACACACTAATTATCTATTTCTATTATTATTTCTGATCAAGTTAAGACCTCGCGAACATCATATTTCAGAATGTTGACTCATCTTATTACCGATGCGGACTTTCGCGACCCGAGGCGACCAAGCGCAGCATCGACAGGAAGTGCATGAGCCCGAGAGGCGGCGTGACAGGAAGTGGTGGCGGGTTTACCAGGAGGAGTACAGTCCTTTGATGGCTTGCTCCTCGTCGCTCCAGCGGCAGGGGTTCTCGTATTTGCAGGCCTTGCCGCCACAGGCCATGGAGCACTGCATGTGGCCGGGGATGACGTGCCTCAGGGTCTCCCCCATCTTGGTGTACTTCGCCGTGGGGATCCTGGTGTTGGCTGTGGGGGGGGAAGTAAACAAAATAATAATAATAATCAACACTTGAGCTCCGCTTTCCCCTGCAATCAAAAACCGCTCGTTATTTCCTCAGTGGCGTTACATCTCCTGGTCTGGTGTTCAGCGGGAGTTTGAGGCTGGTTCCCGCCGGCGGCCACCCTGACGCTCTGGGAGGTGGAGGGCGGGAGCTTTGGGTCGGCGCGCCGCCCGCGCTGCAGCAACTTCAGCAGGACATCCGAGCTGGAGTGCCTGCGGTCGGACCTCTTCCCGCCGGCGCTGGCCTCCCAGGCTGAGGAGCGGCGGCCTCTGAGCTGCTGCATGTTAGCGTTCCAGGCTTCGCCGCCGCCGCTGCATCGCTGTGCCATCGAAGGCGACCGGCTCAGCGGCGGCGCCGAGCCCGCGGTGACTCATCGGCGCATCAGTCACACGCCGGCAAAGAAAGGCTGATACAACCAATCGGCTCAACGGTTCAGCGTTTGAAGTGTCACCGTGGCAACCGTTTCCAGAGTCATCGGCGGGGAGGCAGACGGGGGCGAATGTTGCACACGCGCCCGCTCACACACACACACACACACACACACACATACACACACATCTGAGGCAGGTGGCTTGCAAATGAAAGTGTAAAATGTCAGCAGCCAGGAACACACCACCTCTACGTGTGTGTGCGTGTGTGTGTGTTTGTGTGTGTGTGTGTGGGCTGCACACACCCCCAACTGTGTGGTAACTATGCTGACGGGTATCAGCGCTTTAAAAACTGTTTGCTGTTATTATCATTATTATCATCATCATTTCGAGGTTTAATTTTTTTTGTAAAATTGACTGCAGTGTGTGATTAACAAAAACAGGAAAACATGTAAAAAGCAGGAAGTATAACAAATAATTTACGTAATAAAAACATTAAGACAGAAATATATATAAACACATCGCAAATTCATTTGACATTTCACAAATGTATCAAAGTTACACTTCTATCAATATACTAAATTAATTTGTAGGCCCCTTGTTTGAAGACTGTTAAAATGCTGCAGTTAGTTGCTACTAATAATAATTAAAGTCATTACGGAACCACAATGGATTTATTTCAGGTTCTAGTTCTAGATCACTGACCTGATCTCACTAGATGCAGTTAAATAATAATAATAATAATAATAATAATAATACCTTTTATTTACTCACCTTACAAGGCAGAGTTTAAATAAATATAAATAATATCACAAAATCCACAAATATTTAAATGAATAAGACACATTTACCAATGTATTATCATAAAGAGAGGTAGCCTTTTTTTTCATAGCAAATTCGCTTAAATTTCTTTCATAAATCATCCCTCTGTGGATGACCAAGAAATAAACTGAGAATTTGCCAGAAATTTATTTTGAAAGGCAAAAGAAACATGACCAAAAAGTTTGTCATGAAAAGATCAGACAGTTTTAAAAACTATAACACGAGAACATGCAGCTGTGGCTCTCCCACCTGTCTCCATGGCGGCGCTGATCTGGCCACGGCGGGCTCCACGCGTGGAGAGCGGCCGGTCACTCAGAACGCTGACTCCCGCTGCCATGGCCGCCGGCGCTGTGTGGGGGGGGGGGCAAATGGAACAGAAAGGAAAAAAAATAAAAAATTAAAAAAAGAATATCAGCTTACACAAGCACAGGCGGCTGATAACGCAAACAGGCGCAAGATGCACAAACACAACCAGGCGTGTGGAGCGCCAGCGGCGTTGCCAAGGGAGGAGAACCCAGAAGGGGAACCACGCCGGCAGCTCGCCTCAGCCCCGCCGCCGCACCTCTGGGAGCTGGTGGGTGTGGCCTATCACTGCCGACTACGATGGGAGCAGATCTGAGGCCCAAAGGTGCCGGAAGTCCCTCCGGGATAAAACAACGCTGCCGTGCATCCTGGGCGCCGGCGTCGCTCGGGGCGAAAAACGCCCAACGACACGCCCCATTGCGAGGCCTCCGGAGCAACACCTGACTGGCATGTTTGATTCATGAGGCCTGATGTCACCGGAGTGTCGCGCTGCGCTCACGTTTCGCCCGTGGCCGCCGGCGCCGGCGCCGGCTGGTGCCGAAGGGGTGAAACTCTGCTCCTCCTCGCTCCTCTGCCTCACTATGGTCCATTAACTATTGAGGAGGGTCCTTGTTCCTCACGTGCGAACGTCTTGCTGGGCAAACAGTTCCCTGACCTCTGCCCTTTTCCTTCCTTTTCTTCTTTTTTTAATCAAAATCGCTCGGGATTGTGTCAAAAAACGAGGGACTTGGTGCATTTTGACTGTAAACCTGCTGCACCACTGCGGTTGTTGAAGTGCCCGATTGGCAGAAATGCAGCGATTTCACTGGTGAAATCTGAGAGATTCAGTATAAACGGTCCGAGTACACCTCATGTACTACGTACTACATACTGACTACTACATGCTCAAACATCATGTGCTACAACCTTTCTGTATGTATGGATTGTGTACGACTGCTTGTAACGTTGCGATCGCTTCGCCAGATTCCTGCTACACCATTGTGACGGCTTCATCCGGTTCCTGTTGGAACAATGTGACGGCTTCACCAACCTCCTTTTGGTAACGTTGTGATTTCATCACCAGCTTCCTGTTGTAAAGCTGTGATTGATTCACCAGCTTCCCATTGTGGCGTTGTGTTTAATTCACCTGCTTCCTGTTGTAACGCTGTGATTACTTCGCCACCGGCCTGTTGTAACGTTGCGATCGCTTCACCAGTTTCCTCTTGTAACGTTTGGATTGCTTTGTCAGCTCCCTGCTATAACATTGTGATTGCTCCACCTGCTTTGCCGGCTTCCTGTTGTTGCATTGTGATTGCTTTGCCTGCTTCCTGTTAAAACATTGCGCTTCCTTCACCAACTTCCTGTGTAACGTTGTGATTCCTTCACCAACTTCCGGTTGTAACATTGTGATTCCTTCACCAACTTACTGTGTAACATTGCGATTCCTTCACCAGCTTCCTGTTGTAACATTGCGATTCCTTCACCAACTTCCTGTGTAACATTGCGATTCCTTCACCAACTTCCGGTTGTAACATTGCAATTCCTTCACCAACTTCCGGTTGTAACGTTGTGATTCCTTCACCAACTTCCTGTGTAACATTGTGATTCCTTCACCAGCTTCCTGTTGTAACATTGTGATTCCTTCACCAACTTCCTGTTGTAACACTGTGATTCCTTCACCAACTTCCTGTGGTGCCATTGCGATTCCTTCACCAACGTCCTGTTGTAACATTGCGATTCCTTCACCAACTTCCTGTTGTAACACTGCGATTCCTTCACCAACT
>CAAKHG010029912.1:0-10186 GCA_901007715.1 Dactylopterus volitans
TGATATTCAATTAAGCAAAGAATGGTGGACAAATTATTGGAATTTCAGAATGGGACAGTTCTGAAATGTTGTGCTGACCTGCACTTTGTGATGTAGCTGGAAGTGAACTGCTGTGCTTACAGGCTGGTCATCTCCAAGCACTGTGGTGGATATGACAGAGGAGCCCAGGAAAGTGCCCAAATACCTGGTTATGTACACAGATTCATAAATTATGGACAGAAAAAGCAGGCTACAACCCTAAATGGAAGAATATGTATGACTGGATTTGGAAATTAAATGCTGATTAAAAAATGTTTCAACATGTACAGTAGAAGATCTTGCTCCATGAAAGACAGCAAAAATAAGAATGAAGGTGCACTGAATGAGTTTAAAATGAATGAACTTTGACCTTAGAACGGTGACATTTGTGGCTGCAGCCAAGCACTCCTGAGCAGTGCTTGAAAGATTGACAAAAATGAAACTACATGATTTGGTGAAATTCCAGAACTGACAAATTGGCCTCACATAAAGACCAGACAAAAAAAGAAGCTATTTGTACAGTGAATTATCAGCATGCATCTGCAGCTCTCAGGTGTGTAACTGAGTTGTGCTTTAGTACAACAGCACCGGGAGATTGACAACATGCAGAGAGGGCCCATGTTTTTCCCTTGTAATTTAAAGGCATCTGAAACATCTGCAGCCATGCTATAGCAATGTTCACAGTGAGAGCATGTTGCTGCGGCTAAAGTTTGACCACCCCAGTTAGCCATGTCAACGTGTTAACATTTGGCAATTAGCATTAAAGGCAAAGTGCGGCTGAGGCTGATGTCATCGAGGTACTTGACCATGAAACAACAGAAATTTTGACCAGATAAAAGTTCAGAGTTCATCGAATAGTTAAGATATTTCACTCTGAACCATAAATTTCAATCTCACGGTGGCGCTGGAGGAAAAGCTCCAAATGTCAAGATTCAGCCTCTGAGTTAACAGGGGTGTTTATACAAACTGCAACGGCAATTAATCTTATCATTCAGAATTAGTGTGGAACAAAAGTGGTGGACTGACAAAGAGACAGGCCCATGTGTTATCATTTTGTTGTTGTTGTTTTTTTTTTTAAGTTAATAAGTAATTCTTTTTAGATATGGCAGGCCTTAAAAAAATGAGAAAATAAAGAAAAAACAAAATAAAGTTCAGAATATTTTAGATCCTATGATTTAGGTTAAATGGCAGAACTTGAATTCCCCTCTAATTACTTAGAAGGTGCAAAAAAATCTAAATATTAAAAGCAACATATGGCACTTACCTGAGTAAATAATCAACATCAAACATTAATAAACAAAATTCCCCAAATTCTTGTTTTTGCTAGGTCAGATGCTTGGGGGCCCACAAAAATTGGAGGGAAGGCAAGGAAAAATGTTTTGTTTTTATAAAATCAAATTATTACTATTTTTGTGCATTATTTTGAAATGTAATTTATAACAATATAACATAAAAGCCCATTATCCATGTTCATCTTTCTAACTGGCTGCCAGTCAAAACATCATTCATCACGTCATAAAGTGTTAGTGTTCACCTGGTGGCTTGGACCTGCCACGATGCTGCTCTGTTCCTTACATAGCTTGCTTACTAGTATGTAGTTCGCTAGTGGTACAAAATTGGATAGGTTTTTGAAAAGGTAAAACCAGAGGAGCTTTACCAGTACACGTAAAATGGCTTCGATTGTGCAAAATGTGTCCTCGGCCTTCAGATCCTCTCAAATGAGTGTTCAAATCCCATCGAAACTTCAGCTTCACTAGACACAAAAACAGCTAGCAGAAGCCAAAAAAAGTCGACTTCAAACGTAAAGAAGAGCATCAGAACACGCAGATAGCTACACACACAGCAAGCTATGGTCCTGAAGTGACCCTGAGGACATAGTGAGTAGATAGTGAGTAAATTCTTTTTTGGGTAACCTATTCCTCTAAGGAGGCAGTAATGATCATAATGAGGATGATAATGATAATAATAAGGTTAAAAAATGAGTGCGACTCCTTGGACATCAAAAATTCAAAACTAAGGTGTATACCAAACCAAAAAATTTGTCTTCATCTGTGTTGCATTTTGTGTACACAACAAAATGTAAAAATTGCATCAGAGTCAAAAACAGTCAATTTCCAAATGACGCTTATACCTCTGGCTGCCATCGGTGACGGTGGGGACCATGGTGATGTTCTCTTCAGGATTGAAAAGAGGCCGTAGAGAGCCGTACCATGTGTTGACCAACGTGAGCTTATGGAATCCTGCACATTCCACACAACAGTTAGATGAAGTCTTCCTCAGGTTGCACCAAAAAGGTAAGTACAACAGTACTGAGAGAAATGGAGTTAATTTTGGATCACTTATTATTTTACATGAATAGCTGTTCAGAAGCAATGTGCTTCTATTTGCACCTCACTGCAAGACCTTGGGAGCATAAGCAGACAAATTCTACACAATGACAAGCCGGTCGCTCCTTCATTGTCCACTGCATTCACTCGCACGACATAAGTTAATAAAATGTGTCATCTTTATTTGCAGCGTGATATATTGTGGCATGATAAATAAGTTTGAATAACAATTGTTGCAAGTGTGAGTGGACGAAGATGTTTCGTTTTGTTTGTTTTTTTTGTTTTGTTTTGTTGTTTAGTATTTTTTTCTACCGTTGTTATGAAGATCCTGTATCTTCTGATGTGGGACAGAAATGCAGTCCAGGTTGGTGTGTTTCTCTGTCTCACGACCACAGAAGGGCAAAGCTCTAACTCCATCCTGCAGCTTCTGCTGCTGCACTGCCAGTTCTGCAAAGAACAAGGAAAAAAATATATATATACTTAAATGTGGTACCGTGAAATTGATTTCGAGGCAGTAAGAAATTTCTAAATTACATTGTGCAAGTATACTTTGCAATGGAAAAAGTAATCATTTTTCTGTAAAGGCTTTGAGGTAACATGACATTTCTCATGAGTTTCTCCTTTATCTGCTTGGGTATTTTTTCTCCGTTTCTCACCATTTATTTAAATACCCACGGTATCAAAACAACAGAGATGGTTTGGATTGTAATCAAGATTGATTAACCTTTGCAATGTTGGAACAATGTTCCCATGGCAACCTTAGCATATTTGTGCTGGAATGTAAGAACTGAGCATTTTATTTTATCTCAGGAGTCTATTAGAGATTTTTTTTTTTTGTTGCAAAAATCAAGTGGCATGTTTTATTTTATCTGTTTATGTTTTTGCAAATTCTCTCATTCCTGTCTCACACTGTGTGCAGAAGTGGCAGTGGACGAAACATAAGAAAACTCAGATTAATCATCTTTTTTTTCTAATGCAGTGTCAACACAAGCTGAACAACACTAGTATTACAGCGATTTCCTGCTTTTTTGCAGGTCTTTTGGACTGGATTGCATTGCATAAGTGATGCATTTAGTTTTGAAAGCAAATGTCCATTAATGACCCTGGCGGCACTTAAGCTACCTGTATTTATAGCTGCAGGAATCTGTGTAATGGTAACTGTCTCATTTACTGCAGTAAACAGTAAGTACCTTGGTGAATGACTTACTTCAAGGAGAAGCTAGGCAAGCATTGACTTCAGGCTTTATGCAAAGATAGGACTTTCATCCAACACAGGTTTTTTCAAACGTAAAGCACTGGGTATTATTTAGTAGCTCTTTCACGGGAAAAAAGTAATCGCTTAGTCATGGGAAGCCACTTCTGAAAAGCCAAAGAGGCTGCCAAGTAACATAATTTGTCTTTTGGTGGAAGTGCATAGATATTTGTTGTGCATACCTACATTAATCTGTAAATTGATCATACCAACTCTGGCACATTAAGTGTCAACATCATGTCTGGCTGTTAGTTAGCAAACAGTGAACCATGACTACCATGTCTGTGGTGTTAAAATTAAGCACAGATGAAACCCAGAGTTGTCTGTATAGTGACAGTATTTGACTGACAGCTAATAATTACAAACTAATTAGTTTTAGAATGATTTTGTGCAATTCTATTACCATGCGAAAAGTCTGTGTCTATTGGTGAATGGAACTTTAAAAGGTCAGCTGCATAATGGCATTCTTTTCAGTGCAGCCTCAATGGTGGACTTCCTCAAACACTGCCCCGGTCAGAAATGCTTTACTATTTTTTTTAATTAAATATGCATTCATATGGCACTGTGTGTGTGTGAGCGCGTGCGCGCGCGTGTGTGTGTGTGTGCGTGCATGCCTGTGTGCGTGCATGCGTGTGTGTGTGTGCGAGTGTGCGTGTGCGTGTGTGTGTGTGTGAGTGTGTGTATGTGAGACCCACTGATGTTGGGGCTGTGTATTGTCAGGTGATCAGTCTCTGCCATTAAGCGGGGGCTCAAGCTGGTCACCATCCGGTCAATATTCTTGACCACATCCATGGGGCCGTTCACCACCTAAAACACACACAGCTCCTCAGCAGCAACACTCAATAACTAAGCTCTGCCGAGCTCAGATAAAGAGATATATTTCAAAATGAGCACTCAAACTAAGAATTTTTTTTTTTTTTCAGTTAAAGCCTTCGAAGGTTTGGCTGAAGAGGGTGCACACACATCAACGGATTGGCATATGATGCAGGGTGCAGTCATGGATTTTGCTTTTGTCTGTGTTGAAACCCCACATTCTGAAATCAGAATAAGCTAAGAGATAAGCCTTGGATACAGAGCTGACAGCAGAGCGAGGGAGGTTTGTGGAAGAGTACAGCCACAGTTTTTCAAAGGGATGCTCATCCATTGAGTCTGGGCTGAGGTGGCCTTGGAGCGCCTGAGGTCTGGGGGAAGGGAGGCAAGCGCTTATAGAAACACAGCACTTGTCATGAGGCAGCCTCCATATGGATCCATACACTCCACTCCTCACACATCAATAGCACAAACGCACAAGTGACAAAAAATATGCAATGTCCCCAGTGGGAACTGGGTTAAAGCGTGGGTTCTGGGCTCAGATCTGGAGTGTTTCTGTGTAAAATTGACCCTCTATGACTGCTTGGGTTTCCATCAGGGTAATGCAGGAATTATGAAAAATAATGTTGCAATGATTAAGATATGTCTGAATCAATCAATATTGGATGCTGATACAGCACACTCAGTTCTATTCTATTATTACTGATAAGCTTTTGTTTCGAAGGACAGTACTTGTAGAGGCATACTGCCATCTCGTGGTTTGATGCTAAACCAGCAGCAGTCTGTCTCTGCTGCTGTTTTATCATGAACAGTTGTGTTACTGTTCTGTGAAGGAGCTTTCTGGTCTTAAAAAAATAACCCTGCTGAAAAATATCACGAGAAAGCCTGTGTTGCAAATAGGGACATAGAGTTTGAAAGACATGGGATACTTTTTATTATGTTGAGCTTCCTTGAATCCTCTCTTCTCTCTATGAATCAATACCGTTCCCCTTTCACCATCATTGAGGATCTTACAATCCCCAAAAAATGCGCCATGAGTGGTGAGGAGAGAGGAAGCTTCTGGAGGACCTTAGAGTGTGGAAACCCAGGTAGATCCTATGCTTAAGTCTTATATCAAGTGGCAGTATGTTTAATTGCTGCACCTCTGCATTTGGCACTCATCTGTGCAGCACATCATGCGTTACTGGTCTCACCTAAGACTAGCACTGCAGGACTAGGGATTTCTCATTTGGCAGATTCAGTTCCTCCATCCCTGCACCTCTCCTTGTATCTCTCCCACACACCCTCATAAGGAGGAGCTAAATGCAGGGAAGAGAGGTGAGTAAGGGAAGCACTCATGGTCATTCATAACACTTTTGAGTTGCACCATGGGAAATTTAGGATCTTGTCTTTTGTGGGTTAACCACTATCTGATACTAAAAGCCAGCATATCTCACAACTTATTGGAGGCTGATGTAAATCACTGGAATACACCTTTAACAAAATACTTTTGTCAAGTAACTGTTTGTGTAGTTCACAAACACCCAGGTTTCTCTCTGGTAAGTGACAGCACCTTACATAATATGTGAACTTGAAACATGAACTAAAACAGGTTTGCATTTCTCTGATTACTAATATTAGCATTATCTAAGGAGTTGGGAGATAATGTTAGGGTAATGTCTATAATTTCAGGATGCAGATGATGTATTTGCGACTGATTAAAAACAAAGAAAGATTCCATGATGTTAATATCTAACCATTTCTATAATCATAAACATAATTTCTTTTTACAGTTAACAACACCGAAAAGACATACATGCTTACACATTTATCATAATCCAAAATGTTTGCTTGGTTTCCTGGGAAAAAAAAATGTAAAAACTGATTTCTTCACAAAATCTGTTATTTTCAGCATAAAATTCCAATACAATAAATTATTTTTAGAATGCAGCTAATTACAGAAAACACCACACAGGGTAGCCAGGCATGCATCAAGGCAAACAAAAGCTGAGACGGTGGAGTGTGTGCTACCTCTTTGATGGCCTGCCATTTGAGGGCATTGTCCTGGCTGATGACACTGTCAGCCACACTGATGAAGTGCTGGCTAAGTTCCTGGATGCTCTCCTGGCTGTGAATAGTGGCATCTGATGGCTGGGTAGGGACATCAGCAGCTAGAGCCAGCAGCTGGATGAGCGACACCATGTCTGATGGCTGGAGTCCGTCCTGCTGGGTTTCCTCCAGGGCCTGGACAGAGGTGTTCAGGAGGATTGAGGCCTCGGCCACGCTGCTCAGCCCGGATGGCTGCTGTCCCCCAGCTGCCTGAGAATGAACACAGAATCAATGCATTAAGTAGAAGTGTAGGTCTACCGTTTTTTTTTTGTTTTTGTCTCAAATCAATTTCAGTAACACCTGAAAGGTCCATCATGAGATATCGCTGATGTCATGGACATGATTCCATTCAGTAGGTACTTCACTCTTAGGCTTCCTCTCCACATTTACAATATCAACTAAATGATTCATTACTTTTAAAAACTTTAGCGCTGGACAATAATTTTGAGAACAAACAGGAAAGTGTTAGAATCATGTTTAGTTCCCCATGAAAACAGGAAAACTCTGACTGCAATAAAGATAAATCACCTCACGTCAGCTGTGGTGAACAAACTAA
Organism: Dactylopterus volitans; assembly: GCA_901007715.1. Classification (NCBI taxonomy): domain Eukaryota; kingdom Metazoa; phylum Chordata; class Actinopteri; order Syngnathiformes; family Dactylopteridae; genus Dactylopterus; species Dactylopterus volitans. Next base: position 7,052 of record CAAKHG010029912.1, read on the forward strand.
AGCCAGTCGACAACCGAGAGGAGAAGGAATTTAGACATCTTTTAAGGCATATCTATTTATATACAGTAGTACCCTATCCTGTACCAGGCAACCCAAAGTGCCTCACAGAAGTACAATTAAGTAAGAGCAGAAGCACTAAAATAAAGGAAAACCAACAGTAAGATCACAACCAAAAGACAATTAGATCATAATTCAATTCAGTGCAATTCAGTTTCATTTATGTAGCTCCAAATCATAACAGAAGTTATGTCAGGGTGTGTTTTATACAGAGCATCTCTAAACCACACTCAGCAGTTTCTAGAGAAACCCAGAACTTCCCCTACGAGCAAGTACTTGGCAAGACTGGCAAGAAGAGACTCCCATCTGGTTGGATACATTCACCATAAAACTTTGAAAACCATTTACACATCAGCAAATGAAAAAACAGCAATTGAAATGTAAGGTAAGGTAAATGTGAGTCATATTTTACAAATGCTTAAAAATATATATATTATACATTTGAAGTAATTACTAATTCTCAATCCTCAATCAATCTCATTTAATCTGCAATTGATTCCACTTGAATGTTGAAGTTTCAAACGTGTTAAGGCAGCCTTTGTAGCCACCCATATCAATCACACTCCACATTGATAAACGGGCCACATATTACCACAGAGTTTAGATAAAATGATCACACATTTACTACATTCCAACACCCACTTATGATCACAATCCTTGGGTACTTCCAGTAAATAATGAAATTGAGGAAAGACATTCTAAAATGACTACAACATACTTGGCTTCCACAAACTTTCTGTGTTGTTTCAATTCATGTTCGCAAGTACACACCTTAAACCGACATTAACAGTCGGCACAGAGAAACTTTTCAATTGCTGAAGAAAGACGTGAGAACAGGCTGTACATACAGGACACAGTGTAATTTTGCACTATAGAAGTCAAACAATAGAGTCGGACCGAATGAAGATTTTATGGCATTTTACCTGGCTTCTGTTGGAAAGCTTCATCAGATGGGTCATAAAGGCAGTGGGCTGAGACATTTGGGAATCACTCATCTGCTTCATCTTCAGATAACGCTCTGTGCCAAAATCAACATGACATCAGGGATGTAATGGCAGACTCAATTGTGATGAATTGTTCTGGAATCACATTATTAATAGCCAGCCAAACCTGACAACTGTGCTTTGGTATTTTTCTCATATAAAGCTCAGATGTCAGTATCTTGCACATTTTTATTGGTCAGTCATTCTGGCAGCTCACTCCAATAGCTAGGAGTGTAGTTATTGTTTGGTCTTTGTAACTCACTGTGGTCACATGTCAGTGAGATCCAAAATTAAATGGCATAAAACATTTTATATCAGCATTTAAACATCTCTTTAATCCCCGACATAGCTCTTCCAGATGGACACAGTGTTTGCTTTTTAGCTTTAGTTTACTTAGTTTTATTGGGTTTATGACGAAACTGACATTTCACTGATTACTTCATTAAGTGGAGGTCTTGTCTGCTGTGACCTAACCCTTAGAAGCTGCTGGACATGAAAAGATGTACATTCAACAGTTGAGAGACATTTATCATTTTTTGTAATGTCAGTTTGTTTAGATTTAATATCAGTTTTTAATACATTGTTTAAAACAAATAACTCCAGTATTTCAGCAACTATATTCCTGGCAGTAGACAAGGCTGTGGGGCGGGGGTCAAGGATCCTAAAGTGCTGTCCATGAAGGTCTTCAGTGGAATGGCATGTGGAAAAGTTTAATTTAATTTTTGCCTAAGTGCTTGCAAAAGGCCTCTGAACACAGCCCCCTTAAAAACAAGTATTCCAACACCAAAAATCTGACTCTCTGACATGACCTTTAATTATACAATATGAAAAATGTGCAACATTTTTCAGTCATCCATGAAAATACCAACTTCCTAAATTTCTGATAAATTTGTTCTTGTCTCCTAGTCAGTTTGACCAGTTACTTGGTAATTTCCACTACATTTCTCACTAGTTTTCATAGTCTTGCTGATTTTTTTGTACAAAACCAATGAAATTTGTTGGGGGAATGAGACGATGACAATACGAAAAAAAAAAATTCAAATTAAAATTGCGTACCACTTCCACCAGGGATAAATCAGTGATGCTGGATCAGAATGCTTCTCTTTACTGTAAATGCAGCTTCAACCAAAAGATAACTGTATGTATCAAATCGGGGTCTGTGGCTCATGGGATCAACTTTGATGTTGATATGTAGATGATATCAAAAACATATATAATTTTACACACTTTCTTTCTGATAATAATGTACTTCATTGTAAAGAGATATTGTAGAGATATTATTTCATTGCATTGTTAGATTTCAGTTTTGCTATTGATGCCAAAGGTCAAACGTCCCATCACTGACACAGTTGACAACAACAAGCTCTCATCTAAAGAGGAAGATTGTTGAAATGTTTCTTTTATCATTAAAAAAGAGAAATGGTTTCCAAAATAAAATGGGCACAGCTGCTTCTGCACTGACCAACTTTCTATTTTGTTTTGAAAATTCCATAACATGATGAATCCCACTGTGACAAGGTCAAACTAACCTCTGCTGCTCATGCAGATAAAAGGCAGCGACTCAGAGCAGTCTGTCAGGCTGAATGGTGGAAGCTGATCTGACCAGCCCTGCAGTGTCCTGCAGCCTTGCAGCTCCATCTGTTGGTGCACTGCTGCTTGCGTCATAACAAATTAATTCACACAGTCAGACACTGAAAGAGAGTCACCCCCAGAGAGCTTTTTTTAAAAAAAAAACAAAAAAACAAAAACAAACAAAACAAAAACTATGAACACGAAGAATTGAAAATATATTTGATTAAAATGAATAACAGTATAGGGAAACATTAACTAACGTGAGATTCCCAGCAAATAGATGAATCACCTTAGATTATTCTGTAAAGCATCAAGCAACTCTGCCAGCTGCAAGCTGTGAAGCTTTCAAGCTCCATCTCGTATTACCAAAATAAAAGACTGGACAGATTTCTCATGAGGAAATTAAAGTCGGGCAGTGGGGGAGTCACTGCTCACAAGATAGTGTGAGCACACTGTGTGTCTATACACACGCGCGCGCACACACAGTCGGGAGTTAAAGTCAGGACAGGATCAACACTGCAGT
>CAAKHG010029915.1:4534-21239 GCA_901007715.1 Dactylopterus volitans
CCCCCCCCCCCCCCCCCCCCACCACCACCACCACAACCCACCCTTGCTATTAAGAACAGGATGAAACCTCGTAATTTTGTTCTAATTTCCAGGCGCTATGATAAAAATATGGGGAAAAAAAACAAAAACAAAAAAAAAAAACCCTGCCCGAAAACAACACCAAAGCCACCCGGAGGAATGAGGCTTCCTCCCAAAACACACGAGAAAAGTTGGCATTGATTTGGCTGGCCGGACTGTTTGCTCGCAGCAAACTGACTGTTTGGATGAGCCCGTACGTAACCCAGCCTCTGGCAGCTGAGCACACATGTCCACTTATGCGTTTTAAGCCATTGGCAGACATTTTTTTTTTTTACTCAAAATTATCTTGAAAGCGCACTCTACGGACATGCCACCCACCGCGCACACCCCCACACACACCCCACCTACTCTGAGAGGAGATCATATCTGCTGTTTTACAATGTCAGGGATTTTGGCCTGTTATTAACGTCAAGCTCTCCCTCTCTCTTTTTTTTTTTTTCCCTCTCCGCAGGACGATCACAAGCTAACCTTGGACGAACTTCACAGGAAATATGGAACCGACCTCACGAGGGTGAGCGCGGCGAGCGTGCGCGGCGAGCGTGTGACGGCGGCGGTCGCTCTGGCTGCTCTGGCTGCTGCTGGTGACGGTTGCGGCCGCGGCAGATAAGCCCCGGAGGCCAGAGATGAACCTGTAGTACAAACCGAGGTCAAAGGCACAAAGCGGCCCGCCCTCCTCCCCCCCCGGTCAGGCTGTGACACGTTAAACGCGAGTAACAAGTCGTCCTCTTTGTCATTTATTTAGCGCGCTCGTAAGAAATTTTAAATTCACTACATTTAAAATCGTGTTTGTTTGCCTGTTACACCTCCCTTGTTTTTAGATTCTTTTTTTTTCAGATCCCTTTACGTTCATACAGTAAAAATGAGAGTTGGGAAACAGCTCACCGCTTAAGCTGACTCATTTAGATCGATCTTTGTTTTGCGTTTGGTTGTCGTCTTTGCGGATTCATCTCACTGACTGAGGTTGATTTTGAATATGATGACTCAAAACCCACTGGAGGTATCATGTTCTTTGACTTCAGTTTGAAAAAGACAACCCAAATCTAAAACTTTATAGATAACGCGCAGCTGGGTTCATGCAGATCTGCCCCAGCGTGGCCTCATTAGCTCTTAATGAACCACAACAACAATTTATGAAGTCATTTGGGCCGTTTTATTTGTGATAATATTCGGAACGTTTTTGTCTGGTTTCCTGCTGCAAGTTGTTCCGCGACAACAAGCATCCCTCCACTCGTTCTAGACCTAACCAGAACTTAACCACAACATAAAACACCAAGTTGGTCGTAAAATGACTTGAAGCATATTTGGACAGATAACCGCGGGGGGCCAAACTGCGCTCCGATGACGCGCGAAAAGCCCCATAAAGCGTAAAACGGCCCACAAAAAGTCATCAAGAGTCCCGCAAGGTGACATCGTCGGCGCTGCTTACAGTTCCCGCAGCCATCCTCTGTCGCACAGAAATGGGATTTATGCTTTATGTGCGGCCCCTTCGTTCTTGAGTGCACATTTAGAGAAGTGCCGTCTCTGTTCTTACACACACACACACACCCCCCCCAACACACACTCAGCGAATGCCGCCGAAAAGCATCTGCAGAAATCTGAGCTGTCTGAGTTTGCCCCAAAACAAAAGCTCCCCTCAGACGCCGGTGGCGGTCGCGCTGACCCTTTCCCGCGCTCGTGTCCGCGCGGAGTGACCTTCGGGCGCACTTTGCTGGCAGAGGTCCCTTTTTATCGCCTTGCAGAAGTATGAACTTCAAAACAAGACGCTCGCGTTTCCTCCCAGCGAGTTGCAGGGGAGAGGAGGCGGTAATTGAGGGCTAAAACCGAGGCCCCTCTTCCTGCGCAGCTCCTCCACCTCCCGGGGTAATAGCAGTGTACCTGTTTACCAAATAAAACAGGAAAGCGGGATAAATGCCACCAGTGATTCTCTGCAGTAAACTGGGTTAAAGAAACGTTGGAGAGGCAGCGCACAAAAAAACTAAAGAACTCGACTCACTGGTTTCTCCTTTCTTTGGATGACAGCAGTAGACAGGATAACGTGACCCTTCTACACATCGATTTGATTATTTCCTGACCCCATTTCCGTGGAATCTGTCTCTCCAGGGTCTGTCTAGCTCCAGAGCAAAGGAGATCCTCGCCCGAGACGGCCCCAACGCTCTCACGCCCCCTCCCACAACGCCCGAATGGGTCAAGTTCTGCAAGCAGGTAACCAAAGCTTCACACTCCCCCCGTGTGAATGTTCACGTTTTTTCCCGTCGGCCGCGTCCGGCGAACGCTTCATGTGTCCGTGTGTTGCTGCCAGCTGTTTGGCGGTTTCTCCATGCTGCTGTGGATCGGCGCCATCCTCTGCTTCCTGGCTTACGGCATCCAAGCGGCCTCAGAAGATGAACCGGCCAATGATAACGTAAGGAGGTCTTTGCCCGTGTCAGGCGTGTGTGAGTCCCGTGCTTATTCGACGTGGTAATAATCTTTTTTTTTTATCCGCCTGCAGTTGTACCTGGGTGTTGTGCTTTCTGCTGTCGTCATCATCACCGGCTGCTTCTCCTACTACCAAGAGGCCAAGAGCTCCAAGATCATGGAGTCCTTCAAGAACCTGGTCCCGCAGGTGAGATTCATCCCACATTGAGACCAGCAGTATTTAGAAATCCTCTCTGGACCCAAGTTCACCCTCGTTAAGCTGCAAGACCCCCCTTTTTACAGGGACATTTGTATCTCAGGATACTTATGTTGAGGCAGCTTTAAGCCTCCTTTCATAAGTATTTATTAGATCTTGTTTGTTGATTAGATTGAAGTTTTTGTTTCATTTGTTTTGGCTGATTTACCATCTTTTCTTATGTCCAAATTGCTGGATTAGTTTTGCCATTTTTTTTTTGGAGTAAATCAGAACAAATAATCTGATAACTCGCAAGAAATTAGTGGAAAAAATGACACGGAATTTCGCAAAAGCTCATTAGGTGCTCAGGGGCAAAATATGAAAGTATCACGAAGTAAAAGTATGAAGTATAAAAATGAAGAATGAACATTAAGCTGTATTTCCAGTCATTAAAGTGATCCAGTTGGATCAGTGTTGCTGTGTCAGGCTTCTTTTGATCCGGCGCGTGCGAAAGGCCTCTGAAGGCGGACTTTGATGCTTTCACACATGTTCAGAGAAGAGTTAAATCAAACCCTTCCCTCAAGGATGCTTTGAAAAAATCTCTCCAGATCGTCAGGCCCAAGTGACGTGAATCTTAAAAGTGGGAACTTACATTTCGCAAAGCCATGGCGCGCTCTGGCAGCGTACTGCAAATCTTCCTGATTACACATTGTCCTGTTTATCAACTCGGAATAGCAATTCTGGGAAAAAGCGATGCCTCCTGGAGTGGCAAAGTCTTTTCAATAACTGCTCTAAAACACACGTATGCATGCATTTTTCTCGCAGCAAGCCCTGGTCATCCGCGACGGAGAGAAGAACAGCATCAACGCCGAGGACGTGGTGGCTGGGGATCTGGTGGAGGTAAAGGGAGGCGACAGGATCCCGGCCGATCTGCGGATCATCTCTGCCCACGGCTGCAAGGTCATTCCACGTCCCACCTGACGTCCGTTCGCCGGTTGACTGCTCACTGCTGCTCAAAATTCCACAGCGCCCGGCCGCCACGTTCTCTTCGATGACTGTGTGTTTCTCGCGTTTCGTCCCTCCAGGTGGACAACTCCTCTCTGACCGGTGAATCCGAGCCACAGACCCGTGCTCCAGACTTCTCCAATGACAACCCACTGGAGACCAGAAACATCGCTTTCTTCTCCACTAACTGCGTTGAAGGTAGGAGACACACACACACACACACAAACACAACACACACACAGCAGATGGTACCCAGAAATATGAAAAGATTTGATTGGATGAAATGTAAGTTACATAGAGTGAAAGATTAAACACTAAGTAGAAGGGCACAGTTGAGAACACGCACTCCGGCGAGGTCCATGAGAAATTTATGAATATATCTGCTCCAAATTTAACGGCTTATTCCTCGGTCTATGCTCCACCCCTCCGCCGAGATGCATGAAAATCAGCTGTTCTGCATAATCCCATTGACAGAAGGGCACTCGGAAAGCACAGACCCCCACTGGAGCCTATTTTTAAAATGAAATTAAATGGAATTAAATGGATCTGGCTTCACCCTTCCAACAGGTTTCTAAGAAATCAGCCCAGTTGTTTTTTTGCGAATTGTTCAAGTATAATTTGAGTGTAAGTGGGTAAGATTTTTTTTAAAATAACCCTTCCCAGGTACCGCCAGAGGAATCGTCATCAACACTGGAGACCGCACGGTCATGGGTCGCATCGCCACTCTGGCTTCCAGTCTGGAGGGCGGCAAAACCCCCATCGCCAAAGAGATCGAGCACTTCATCCACATCATCACCGGCGTGGCCGTCTTCCTGGGCGTGTCCTTCTTCATCCTCTCCCTCATCCTTGGGTACGGGTGGCTTGAGGCCGTCATCTTCCTCATCGGTATCATTGTCGCCAACGTGCCAGAGGGTCTCCTGGCGACTGTCACTGTGAGTTTTCTCCCATCTTTGAATCTTCCACCCAGCACCTTGTTTCTTGTACATTGCCCCTCACACCGGATGTTCCCGTCTGCAGGTGTGTCTGACCCTGACGGCGAAGCGCATGGCCAAGAAGAACTGCCTGGTGAAGAACCTGGAAGCCGTGGAGACCCTCGGCTCCACCTCCACCATCTGCTCGGACAAGACCGGCACCTTGACCCAGAACAGGATGACCGTGGCCCACATGTGGTTCGACAACCAGATCCACGAGGCCGACACCACCGAGAACCAGAGCGGCACCTCCTTCGACAGGAGCTCGGCCACCTGGGCCAGCCTCGCCAGGATCGCCGGGCTCTGCAACCGCGCCGTCTTCCTGGCGGAGCAGAACAACATTCCCATCCTGAAGGTGTCGGCCCTTTTCTTGCATCCTCTGATAAATCATCAAACGCAAAATGTTTGGCCCTGGGTCACCCATTCACACTGCCTCAGAAGAGTCAAAATAATTCTCCAGTGAAACGAGATATCAATCGCATTTGGTGGAATAGCATCTCCTCGTCCGCTTAGTTGTGGTTGAGCACAGAGCAGAACTGACCTCATGGAACTGTTTTTCTTCCTTGGGAGAATTTGCTGAATTGGATCTGATCCCTCATTGCTTTTTAATAACAAGATGAATAACGAGATCCAGTGACTCTGCGTTTGAAGCCTCTTGGCATTATGACCTGGCAAGGAACTTTGGGAATGTAACAAAACGCAGCCAAACTGCACCGACAATCTTTATTAGAAAAGCACTCAGCATGATTAACCCTCAAAGAGCAAGAAAAAAAAGGTTGATTCTCCTGTATTTATTAAGTTTTTCTCATATTCTTCGAGCACTCGGCGCCAAGTGTCGTGCATCATTTAATTAAAGAGGCCCTGAAGTGTCAGTCTGGGTTCAGAGAGCTGCGATTTTTACATTTGCTGAGACAATGTGATATCTCTCGATAGCTATTTTGCGAATCCGTAAGTCTTCAAATGACACAGCTATTAATCACTTTGGGTTTGTTGTTCGGTGGTGGAACTCTTCATTTGGTGCAGATTCAAATTCGTCTGAATCATCCACCTCCTCTGCTCTTGCTCTCTCTTTGCACGGGTAGTACTTTAAATGCCCTCAGGCCATAGTTACCTCAGCCAGTGAGGTTCTGTTTTCATTGTTGTTTGTTAGTTTGCCTTTCTGTGAGCAGGATTATGCAAAAAAAAAAACAAAAAAAAGAAAGAAAGAAAGAAAACAACTTCCAGGCAAATTTTCATAAAACGGGAGGAGGAGGGGTGGAAAAGGAAGGAACTCTGGACGACTTTGCAAATGTGATAATGTCCAATAATGTGCCGGATTTAGTGCGGATGCTAATTGTGATGTGATCCGCGCCGCTAACAGAGGGACGTGGCCGGCGACGCCTCCGAGGCTGCCCTGCTGAAGTGTATCGAGTTGTGCTGCGGCTCCGTCAAGGACATGAGGGACAAATACCAAAAGATTGCCGAGATCCCCTTCAACTCCACCAACAAATACCAGGTACAGAGTCCAAACCGCATCGGCTGTTACATTTGGCGCGCTGCTCGAGATTGAACAGCTGTTTGCCTTCAACCCCAAATGATAAGGACATTAAATCTCTCTCTCTCTCTCTATATATATATATGTCATGATATTGTAAGGAAAATTCACCCCCTCTAGTGGTTGGGTTTATTCAGATCTTTAAATACATATTTAAAAGGCATACAAGTGTAGTTAAATTAAGATTGGCACCTCACACAAATCCCCCCGATGACCAATAAGAATCTCCCATCTTTCGCGTCGTCCCGCAGCTCTCCATCCACAAGAATTCAACTCCCGGAGAGACCAAGCATCTGCTGGTCATGAAGGGCGCCCCAGAGAGGATTTTGGACCGCTGCTCCACCATTATGCTGCACGGCAAAGAGCAGCCCCTGGACGACGAGATGAAGGACGCTTTCCAGAATGCCTACGTCGAGCTGGGAGGACTTGGAGAGAGAGTGCTGGGTAAGAGCTCGCTCACTTTTAATCCTCCCAAATTAGTTATCAGGAGATAACACCTCGGCTTATAAGCATCCTCTTCCAGGTTTCTGCCATTTCAGCCTGCCCGACGACCAGTTCCCAGACGGCTTTGCCTTTGACACCGACGAGGTGAACTTCCCCACGGAGAAGCTGTGCTTTATCGGCCTCATGTCCATGATCGACCCGCCGCGCGCTGCCGTGCCCGATGCCGTCGGCAAATGCAGGAGTGCCGGAATCAAGGTGTGTCTGCGTTTGTGATGTGGCGAACGCCTCAGTAAGATTGAGTTTCCCCTCATCGTCCATCCATCTCTCCCAATCCCGCGAAGGTCATCATGGTGACGGGTGATCACCCAATCACGGCCAAAGCCATTGCCAAGGGTGTGGGCATCATCTCCGAGGGCAATGAGACCGTTGAGGACATCGCCGCTCGCCTCAACGTGCCAATTTCAGAGGTCAACCCCAGGTTTGTAGACCCGGTTCTGAGAATGTCTCTCAAACACGAAAAACAAAATCATTCTTGGCAGATGGCCGCTATTCGAAATGCTCCTCACTTTTCGGGCAGGAGCTTTAGGAAACCTTCCCTATGAGCGTACTTCTCCTGCAGCAGTGCCACATTATTGAAGCCTCTGCCGAGCAGGCCCCGCCATCTACCCGGCCAAAAAGGCTTTTACCACTGAGTCGGCGCAGACAAATAAATCCAGATGCGGCTGTGAGCTGGTGGCTTTATTGTTTCCTCAACATCATTTGATTTATGCGCTCGGATCACAGCCGAGCGGATTCATCATAGTCTGGGCAGAGATGTGCAGAAACGACTGCGTGTGAAATGTCACCCGCGTGGACACAAAGTAGCGTATTTATCCTGCCCTATTACACGAAGATAAACCACTTAGGACTGCCGAAGTGTTAAAAATGTTCGATCCGTATCGTCGTCATAACGAAATCCCGTCCTTTTAAGAGACGCCGAGGCGAGTGCTGTTTCCTGTTTCTCAAGTTTCATCATGTCCCCGTCCGCCGGTTTTCCTCTGTTGTCCCTAACCCTCCGCTGTCATTTCCTCTCCAGGGATGCGAAGGCCTGCGTCATCCACGGCGGAGAGCTGAAGGAGATGACCTCGGACCATCTGGACGATGTGCTCAAGCACCACACTGAGATCGTCTTCGCCAGGACCTCCCCTCAGCAGAAGCTCATCATCGTGGAGGGCTGCCAGAGACAGGTCGGCGTCACGGGCGGTGGCGATTCTTGATGTATGTTGCAAGAAAAAAAAAAAAATCCAACCCTCCTTCACTCCCGACTCCTCCCCCCGCAGGGCGCCATCGTGGCCGTGACGGGCGACGGCGTCAACGACTCCCCCGCTCTGAAGAAGGCCGACATCGGCGTCGCCATGGGAATCGCCGGCTCCGACGTCTCCAAACAGGCCGCCGACATGATCCTGCTGGACGACAACTTTGCCTCCATTGTGACCGGAGTGGAAGAAGGTGCCAAAAAGAAAAAAAAAAAAAAAGAAAGCTGTTTGATGGCCATCATTGTTTCATTCAGTTGAGACGTTGCAGGCGATGGAAATCAACCCCCGTCGCTTCCTCCTCTCGTCCTGTCACAGGCCGTCTGATCTTTGACAACTTGAAGAAGTCCATCGCCTACACGCTGACCAGCAACATCCCAGAGATCTCGCCCTTCCTTCTGTTCATCATCGCCAACATCCCTCTGCCCCTGGGAACCGTCACCATCCTCTGTATCGACCTGGGAACCGACATGGTGAGCTCTTTGACCGGCTTCCGTCGGCGGCTCGGCTCGGTTGTGCTTGAAAAGAGCAGCCTCGAAATGACCCTCTGCTGCCTGTCCAGGTGCCCGCCATCTCTCTGGCTTATGAAGCAGCCGAGAGCGACATCATGAAGAGGCAGCCCAGAAACCCCAAAACAGACAAGCTGGTGAACGAGAGGCTCATCAGCATCGCCTACGGACAGATCGGTAATGAATGATGCTGATGCAACGTTTTCATCCGCAGCGAATCCCATGACTTTTTTTTTATTGTCGGTCTCTTTATGACATCATCTGCGTTGGACTCGGCTGAACATAGAACACAGACTGTCTGGCGGGTTCCAGTCGGGTCTCCATTGCTGTGCTTGGAAAGCTTTGTTAGCAGAGAACATGCTTGTGTCTGCATAAGCGACGCGCATAGGTACACTAAGGATTTGCATCTTGCATTTGCCCCCTGAGATGTAGCAAACAGCCTTTATGTTGTATTCAGGGGTGGAATAACGGACCCAGATGTAGTCAAACACAGACAGCAGCTACATCATTGCAAAAAATAATAATAATAAATGAAATCAAAAGATTGAAAGCGCAATGTTGGCCAGAGAATCAGCGGCACGGAATGCATATCTCAGTGATTTCACAAGAACGCCGAATATTCACACAAATGAATTTGTGGGTTGTTGGTTTTTGTTGTTGCATTTTCTGTGACAATTTGAACATTCGGAGGGAAACTCAACCCTCTCCGGCTCTTCTCCTCTGTCAGGAATGATGCAGGCCACGGCCGGCTTCTTCACATACTTTGTGATCCTGGCCGAGAACGGTTTCTTACCCATGGACCTGCTGGGGATCCGAGTCCTCTGGGACGACAAATATGTAAACGACCTGGAGGACAGCTACGGGCAGCAGTGGGTGAGTAAACTCCCAACGGCCGAGCGGGCAATCCTGTCGTGAGCAGCAGCGCATCGGGCGAAAACCACCAAATATCCTGACCTGGCGTCCTTGCATCCGCCAGACATACGAGCGCAGGAAGATCGTGGAGTTCACCTGCCACACGGCCTTCTTCGCCAGCATCGTGATCGTCCAGTGGGCCGATCTGATCATCTGCAAGACCAGGAGGAACTCCATCCTGCAGCAAGGAATGAAGTACGTCGATGACGGGGCCGAGGGCGACTTGCAAATCTGTTGTGTCCTGATTGACACATTGAACGGAGTGATATTCGAAATGGAAGTTGTAAGCCAAAGAAAGCTGGCGTGAAGCTGCAGAGAGGAACTTGCCTCCCCCTTCTGGCAGTCTGAGTAATTACAAAAACACTGGGGCTTTCATCTCGGGAACGGCCGTCAAGTGTGGGACTTTTGCCGGCGCTAGCTTGACAAACCGCCGGAAATGCCGCCGTTGGGATCGAGCTGAGCACGTACCTGGACTCCATGTGACTTTCTCATGAGATTTAAAAAAAACAAAAACAAAAAAACAACAACAAACTTCTAAGTTATCTGTAAGGTAGCGATGCTCACACGAGTTCTTGCTAATCTTGGCAAATTCTTGCTCACAGCCGCGGGAGGTTGGTTGTGTACTCAAAATTTGCGTACTGTGGGGTTTCCACAGGTCAGACTCAACTTTGACGTAGCATTTCGTAGTGGTAGGCTCCAAACGCAGCCCGCGGAACTCGGATATTAGCGCTGTAGCGATCTGCTGGTGATTGGCCGAATCAGCATTGTGAGAACCGGTTTGTCAGTCCCGCACTCTGAATTCCTGAGGCGTTGCTGATCATCCCCCCTCTTTGCCGCCGTAGAAACCGCATCCTGATCTTCGGGCTGTTTGAGGAGACGGCCCTCGCCGCCTTCCTGTCATACTGCCCAGGAATGGACGTCGCCCTCAGAATGTACCCTCTCAAGTGAGTAAACGCACACACACACACACACACACTTTATTCATAAACACGCTTTATTCATATTCCTCCCATTCATGTGTAATCTGCTGTTCTGCCAGTTAAGGTGTATGTCGGACGCACGGTCCCGACTTTGATGCTTGCGATTGTGTCCCGGTGAGCGTGCAGCTAACGCTTCAGTCTGTGGCCGCTGGTGCCGGCGTCGCGTTCAGGAACGTGCGGTAAAGTTAGCTCAGAAGAGCGTGAGTAAGTTGACGTTGAATATTTGCCTCGCAGCGCAGTGATGAGCTGAAGCAACAAATTTAAGCAAAAAAATAAATAAAAACCTACATTGCCACTTAAAGTTGACGCTGGTTTATTGCTAATCGCGATGTCATCGATGTTGCTTCGTGGAACCTCGCGTGCCACAAACTGGCGCGTCGCTCACCGCGCGCTTCCATGACAACAGCCTGGTTAATCAGCTTGTCACTCAGTCAGCTCGCCTCTGGCCTTGTCACGTCGTTTATTTCCCATAGTTCTCGTCGCCTTTCTCACTCTGACTGGCGATGTTGAATTCACCTTGGCTCCTCTCGCCGTCTCACCCCCCCCCCACCCATGTGCCTTCCTGCCTCCTGCTTCTCCTGATTGTCTTATTATATCCAATCCTCAACTGTGAAAGTGATGATTGCCGAATATCAAAAAATGCAAACATGACTCGACTCAGCCGTCGCCGAATTCATCAGTGACTTAAAATGACTTAAAAGCATTTGGATTCTTTCCTTCGCTTTGGTTTGGATTTTCTCTTGGGGAGGCTTTTTTTTTTTTGTGAAACTGATGCTCACGTTTTGACATTTTGAGACGTGCGGTCGGGGCGCTCCCTCATGATTGACCTTTGCAGAAGTCCATTTTGGCATTTTTCTCTTTGTACCCAAGAGAGATGAGACGAGGCCTATCGCACGCCATATTCCCGCCAGTCACTAAGAAGCAATGTTTGGATATATATATATTTTTTATTTTTATTTTTTTTTTAATTTTTTTTATTTTTTTTTGCTATCTCATTGCTGTCAGCAGAGATGAGCACGTTCTCCATCGGCCCAGAATCCTCAGCTCTCACACATTTTCCGCCTCACGTTGCTTATCGCAGAGCTTCCGCATGAACTGGAACGGCCGGAGCTCAATGACACGAAACCCTCTTGACAGGCCAGGACCAGAGATCTTATGTTTTTGTGAAGGTCCCGCTTCTAACTTGTCTCTCTCTCTCTGTGCACCCATCCGTCCATCTCAGGCCATATTGGTGGTTCTGTGCCTTCCCCTACTCCCTGCTCATCTTCCTGTACGACGAAGCCAGAAGATACATCCTCAGACGAAACCCAGGCGGTAAGACTTGTCCTGTTTTTCGTCTCTCTGTCTCCGCAGGGTTGTCGTGACTGGCCCGAAGGAAAAAATAGAAAAAAAAATAAAATTTGCAGACAAAATGTGCTGCGTCGCATCAGATGTGAAGCGATTAGGTAGAAGAAAAAGAACCTTTTTTTTTCTCTTATCCACCAAATGACAAATTGGAGAAAGCAAAGTGACAACAGATGCGTTTCCTGATATGACTCAGGATTTAAAGTAGCGGTGTGGCCAGCGCGTGCGGCGTGGCCAGCGCGCGCTTCGTGCGTTCCGGGGTTCCGTGGCAAGATAGCGGAGCCCCGGTGGGATTTGAACCCTCAACCCCGGCCATTGTTAATGCCTCGTTCCACCCACGGAGCCATAAGCAGAACCTGCATGCAGGGCAGGCTCTGACGCAGCTGTGTTTGTGTGTGCGTGCTTGTGTGTGTGTGTGTGTGTGTGTGTGTGTGTGTGTGTGTGTGTGTGCGTGCTTGTTTGTGTGTGTGTGTCTGTGCGCGCGCGCGCCTTCCACATCTGAGCCTGGCAGCACACATCAGTGAACATCACCGTGCCCATCCATGGTGAATAATGTGCTACAATCGGACGGGGAAAAAAAACAAAAAAAAAAACAAAAAACAAAACAAATTAAATCGACTCAGTTTCAAACGTGCTTAACAGGAAAAGAAAAACACGCTCGTCCTCTGATTCAGTTCGATCAAAGTCAGAGAAATAATTACAGTTTTCTGCAAAAATCCCCAAATCTGACTCGGTGCCACATTTGAGGCTGATTTCAAAGAACGTTTTTGCTTGTTTGGTTGTGTGTTTTTTTTTTTTTTTAAATCTGGCTCGGTGTTTTTTCGGGTTGAAATGATTAACAGGAACGCGGCGGAGACGCAGCCAAACGAGGCGCGTATCAACTGTCAAAACGCGTCCATGAGAAGTGCTGTTTTGCTCACTGACGGGCGCCGACGTCTCTTTGATGGCGTGACAACAAGGACTCATGCATGATTGGCCTTTTTTTTTTTTGTTCCGCGCCTCACGCCTGCCTTCCTCCGCGATCTGAGCGGCGACAAGGGCTTTTGACAGTTAGCTTTAGCAAGCGAACGCGGTCAAAAGCGGCGGCGGCGGCGACTGCACACGCGTAGCTAGCATTAGCACGGCTAGCCACGTTTCCACATCGCGCATGCGTTGCCACAAGCCAGACGTGTGGAAGCGGATCAAAGTTTATCCATTTTAAAACCTCTCACAGTGCGCCGAATCGCGCTTCCCATCCTCCGTAATCCCACTCACCTCCAGCAACGGTCCGGGCCTGAGGAGGCAGAGACGAGCTTTCTAACGGACAAACGTCGGCATGAGACGGTTGCTTGGTGGCATTGCGGCTGTGTCGGGCCGCGGCATGTTGGAACGTTCTCGCTCCATATTTGAACGTCAAAACCTCTTGTCACTGTCAATCAGCTGGAGCCAAAGACCAGGAAAAAACCTGGGGAGTCGCACTCGACTCCGGAAAGACTTTTATTTTGGCTTCGAGCTCCCTTCCTGTGAGACGTTCCCGGCACAAGCGAACGCCGCTTACGGTGTCATGGCGCCGCGCCAGCTCTTAAAGCCAGGCCGATGTCGCCACGCAGCCCCAGCACAGGGCGAAGTGGCCAAACGCGGCCCGGTCCAGAACCGCGTTGAGATGAACCATCCCCGAGCTGAATCCCTAATTGTGTCTCCTTTTGATTTCTAGGTTGGGTGGAGCAGGAGACATACTACTGAGGCAAGTCACGGAGGAGCCCGTTAGCGTCTCAGTGTTATTTACCGCCAATGTTACATATCTGTCTAACATGCTTGTCAGAAAACTCCCCGCCCTCTCGCCCCCGCCAACCCAGCCCCTCAAAAATAAAACCGAAACATGGATAAATTAAGAAAATCTCGATGTAAATGTCATTCACGAAAATAATAATAATAAAAAAAAAGCCTTCAGTGCCATTTACAACACAGCTGCTTGGACCTTATTTTCTTTTCCACGTGCTTTTATTTTATTTTTTTGGTTTTATCTCACATATGGAACATTAGAAAAAAAAAATGTTGTTAAATGTTGACTCCAATCGATCACTGAATCCGCCGATCGACCAATCAAATGGCAGACTGGCCGTGTCAGTGTTTTCTGCCATGACACTTGATTTGACCCTTTTTTTAGAAAAAAAACCCAACCTGAATCAGATATTGAGAATAAGCATGTCAGAACAGTATGTGTGTGTGTTTTGTGTGTGTATTTTGTGTGTATGTGTCGGTGTGTGTGTGTGTCAATTATCTCAAGGGCCGGGCCGCCACAGTGGTGTTTGCAGTGGATTGCGCTGTTGAACCGCTAATGCAAAGAGGCCCTCGGTGAAAATGAACTGAGACCACTCTGGCTATCTGCTCTGTGTTTGCCCTGGTCATTGTGAACGCCCCTCCATCCCTCTTGTGTGTGTGTGTGTGTGTGTGTAGGGGGGCAGGGAGGGTGTGTGTGTTGAGTGACACAAACCTGGTCGCACATGGCCGGATTTTCTCACACACACACACACACACACTCGGGAGACACTTAAGCGAGTGGGCAAATATAATATGGCGTTAAAATGTCGACGCGTCGGCGCAAATCGGGAGACACGGCGACGTCTCAACCGACCAATCAGGTCGCTTCCAGCTTAAACCACGGTTCCCACACAGCAGAAGGGAACTCGAGCGTCTTCTTTTCCGGCGTCTCGTCGGGGGCCGACAGAGCTGCTCGGTTCTGGGGAGAGAAAGAGGCAGACATTATCATGCCTTCATCCTTCGCTCGCCAGCGTAGTCCCCGAACGTGCCTGTTGCCATGGCAACTCATTTGAGAGCGCTCCCGCCCTCCCTCCTAACATCTAAATAAAATCTAAGCTATTTATAGAGCCAAACTGACAACACGCGAGCGGCGCTGATCCGCACGCGCTCTTCACCAAAACAACAACAAAAAAAT
The DNA here is from genome assembly GCA_901007715.1 of Dactylopterus volitans. Taxonomy (NCBI): domain Eukaryota; kingdom Metazoa; phylum Chordata; class Actinopteri; order Syngnathiformes; family Dactylopteridae; genus Dactylopterus; species Dactylopterus volitans. The sequence continues at coordinate 19,129 of CAAKHG010029915.1, forward strand.
CATAATAATAATGATACAGTCATATTGACACGTGTATGTACGCACACACACACACACACATGCGCACACACACATGCAGAGACGTTGCCATCGCTTACTGCTGCGTGTCCATCTGGGGAAGAAGTCCACCTGCGGTTTTGTTTATTCCGTGTTGGATCATGTTTCAGAAAATAACGCATTTTGAGGAGGATAGACGATGTGTGTGTGTGTGTGTGTGTGTGTGAGTTTTACAAGCTAAGGACGAGCCGCCGCCGCCGGTGAAACCACCTCCCTATCGGGGTGTTTGACCGTGCTCTCGGGACGCGAGCAGCGGGCGACTGGTGTCCTATCAGGATGCGGCACCACGCTTGAAGGGGTGGCTTTCAAACAAACAAAACAAACAACAAAAAATAAGTAATCTATTACAGGCGCCTCTTTCTTTGCACACAACAAGTGGCTGAGTGTTTCGGGAAAAAGAGTCTAAACGCTCCCGGGATCAGATGGGAACGTCCAATCGGGGAGTTGCTGAACTTTGCGTGGAGGGTTTCTGAGATAATCGATGGGGAGGCCCGGCGGGGAGGGGGCGGTGGAGGGGAGTAGGAGGTCAGAGGTCACAGAGCATCCTGGAGCCAGCGGGGATCCAGAGCCCACCTCTCAAATATTTGCAGCGCGGTAACAGTGCGGAGAGAGAGAAGCATGTCCGAGGAAACAATGAGCAGGGGCTCCGCTAGCTCGGGGAGGAGTGTGTGTGTGTGTGTGTGTGTGGGGGGGGGGTACTTTAAGGGGCCCCCCACATCTCTTAAGAGACCCCGTCAGTTTGAAACAGTGGAACCGTGCGGCACTTTTGCCTCATAAAAATAACCAAAGTCCACTTAAATCATCGCGGCGGCTCTCGGACCAACTTGTAAAAGAGCAAAAAAAATAAAATAAAATAAAATAAAATAAAAGCCGATAAAAGATCCGGACGTGGATCCAGAGAGACGCGGTTCCGGAGGCCGGCGGCCCTGCTATCTGCACGCAGCAGCCATGTCAGAGCGGCAGGGGGAGAGGAGGTGTGTGTGCGTGCGTGTGTGTGAACCCAGCTGTTAGACAGGGCGAGGTGGAGATGGAGCGTGTGTGTCTGTGTGTGTGTGATAGGATGGATGCGGGCGCCTATTCATGGGAGCGAAATTGAGATTAATGACGAAGGGGGATCACATTTAACTATTTTGCAGCCGTCGCGGTGGAGATGAAGAATTATTCCGATTAAACGTCCTTAAAAATTTATGACATTTCTGCAACACGCGTGTTCGGTGCGCGCGCGCGTGTGTGTGGCAAACTGGTGTGGTATTAAAAAAAAAAAAAAAAAAGGAAAAAAAAAAAGAAACGCCCAATCATGGAGGACGCCCCGCCTCCATCCGTGGCGTTACCATGGCAAACGGCGTCGACGTCACAATGGAAGAAACGCCGTCTATAAGTATTGGAGGCGCTGCCGCGGCGGCTCGCGAGCTCGCGAGGAGGAGGCGTGACACGTGCAGAGGGAAATTTTAAAAAAAACAAAAACAAGGAAAAAAAAAAACCCACTTTTTTTTTTAAAAAGAAGACGAACGGGGGGGAACTCGCGACACGTTCCAGGGTTTTTATTTTTTTCTCGCCGCGTGTTTTGCTGTACATTTTTTTTAAGGTGGAATTTCGCTCCTCGCTTTCTACCTCGAAGTGGTGAAGAAGTGGTGATCCGCAAGCATGGGAAGAGGGGTGAGTACGGCCGGACGAGCGCGGCCGCGGCCCGGCGCGGCTTCGCGGGGCGGCGGCGGCGAAACTTCGCCATTCAAACAAGTGGTTCTCTCCGTGGATGGCGGCGGCGGCGGCGGCACGGAGGGAGGGAGGAGAGGGGGGGGGGGCTGCACGGGAGGCGTCGAGGTCACATGCGGGAAGATCAGCCTCATTTCCCCGCTGCCCTTTTTTTTTCACCCCGCCGCCACACCGGAAGACAAGACCCCGTTTTATGAACTCAGCCCGAGAACACAAGTTTCCATGTCCCCCCCTCTCTCCCTTCCTCTCTCCCTCTCTCTCTCTCAGAGATGCTCCGGTTACGTAACGGGATGTTCTCAAACGCCTCGACTGTCAAAGTTTCGAACGGAAGCCGTTTGAAC
>CAAKHG010029916.1:8224-23974 GCA_901007715.1 Dactylopterus volitans
GTGTGCGGAGACGAAAACGGACGGAGAAATACATCATTCCGACAATAGCCTATTATCAAACCTATATGACCTGGTATTACTGCAGCTGCTGCATGGCGACGCCTCAAGCTCAGCCATGTCCTTTGATCCATTCGCTTATACATCATCCTTATTTATCAGTATGTTTATTGCACGTCAGTCCATACTGGGAAAGAGATCACTCTTCCGTGGCTCTCCCTGCGGTTTGCTCCTGTCCCTCTTATCAACTTAAAATGTTTTTTTTTGTAAGTTAAGTTGAGTTGAATTGAGGTTGTTTTCCCAGCGCACATTGAGAAGCTCGCTGACGCAAACTGTTATTTCAAACCGAATCGAATTGACCTAAACACACTTTAGCACAACAGATGCACTTACGCAAATGTGCTTGATCTCGGTCGCTCGGGTGGAGCAAGGCTGGAATCTCTACAGAATCATAATTGTGAATCTTTTTCTTTTTTTTAAATTATTACTGACTTAATTCGGTCTTGGCTGAATCTGTGCACGTGGTTCAGTTTCATGCGTTTGTTTTGTTGGGTGGAAACGACGACGAGTACAGTTTTCCACGTCTCCTCTGTAGGCGAGACATTTTCTCTGTTTCTTACTGTCTGTGTGACCTGGGTGGGCTGCGTTGTGTAAGAAGCAGCCACAGATGAATGTTGTTTGAGCTCAGTGTTGCTGTGTGGACTGCAGATACCGCCCTCTCTCCCACCTCTCTGCATGAGACAAACACAAGCCCACACTTCTAAAGGCATCGTTTCTACCTCGCTGCGCACCCCGCATACTGTACTGGCAAACTCTTTTTTTTTTCCTCCCCAGTATTTGAATAAATAATGTGACAGTCGGACAGCTTTCAGATCTCTCATGTGGTATCTGCAGTCTACGGGAACCCCTCACCTACACGTGTGCGGACGAGAACATAAACGACCTACCTAAGAGAACCTCACCAGCTTAAGGCAAACGAACAGAGATTACGCACCTCCCGCGAGGTTTTTGTCAAACACGTTAGGCTCTGATGATCAGTCGGTCAGCCACTTTGGATTAACAATTCAACAACCATCTGATTGGATTGCCGTGAAGTTTGCACCATTTCTGTTTTTCAGTGAAATGTCCCAACAAATATTCTAATTTCTGGTACTTTTTCCACAGCAGCCATTTTGACATGAAATAGTGGGCAAACATACATTTTTGATGACTTTAATGAAGGTGCAGCTCTAATTAGGCGTAGCACCTTCAACAGTGTGAGTAGTAGATGGATGGGTGACAGTCTGACGGACTCACTGAGTTGGGTCGAGCAAAGGGCATAATTGGACAATTAAATTCAAATATGATACACATAAAGCCGAATTATCTTAAACTATGTGGATTTGATTGACATGGGAGACTGCTTGACAATAGGCTTTTAGCTAGCTCAGGAGGCCTGGGACCTTGTCTCATAGAACAAGAACTTCTTGTTGTCTTAAACAGCAGTACAGACAGACGAAGACTGGTCATTTGTCTTGAGATTAATTAATTTGCCTGTAATTTGCGCATGTGTGGATGAGTAACACCTGTGATTCCCCATTATTTCATGTCAAATGGCCTCTGTAAAAAGGCCCATTGCTGCGATACATTGTATTTGCGAAATGCAATGATCCCCCGATTGTACATCTAGCACCAACACCAGGTAAAGATTTCTTGTTTAATAATAACTTATCTGTCTAACTCTAATATTCCAATGATAATATAATTTCATATGTGATACTAACAAGCATTCGGTATGAAAGACCAAACATTGTCAAGACAAAACAGGTCCAGTTTTTTTTGACTAAAGACCTCTGTCTAAACTGGGTATTTTTCAGTTTCTAAGAAATGAGCATTACAACCTCAGCAACAGTGCAGTTGTAGCATTTAACAATCACAAATGAAAACTGAATTTTTAAATGTGAACAAAGTGTATAAGCCGTTAAGCATGTGATCAAGTGCGTTGAACTCTCCAGGGTCTCCGGGTCCACGACTAAAGACAATAACAAAATATTTTGCATGGAGGATTTTGAGCACAGTCAAACACAACTTATTACAAACGATACATTTAATTATCCTATCAGAATGGTTGATCTCCAATAGCCGTCACTTGCTAAGCAACCAGGCAAAGCTCTAAGAAGTTAGCAACTCTTGCTCCTTGCAAACTCCGCATTTTCATGTTCTCTTTGTGGCATAAAACAAACTTCAGAGACACGGGCTGTGTGGTTGTGGAAAGACTTCCTGTCTGCGTTGCTCTCTTTCACTGAGACCACTAAAGGTTTCACTTTTCGTGTCAGACCCCGTTATCAGTGCATTTCTTTCCTTGGCATGCTGGTGAAGAAGCTGAGATAAAGCTGTGTAAGGGGCCTGGCTCTTAGGGTGGGGGCTAAAGGGAGGTGGGGAGGGTCAATTAACTACGGGCCCTTTTGAGTGCCCTTTAGACTCCTTGTGACTGCCTGCCTCGCTAAGAATGTCCTTTTTAAGACTTGCTTGAGTAGTGATGTGGGACGCTAAAACAACAAAAGAACAAGTTCAGCAGTTTGAGAGGATGCAAGCGTTGCAAATCTAAAAACGTTGGCAGAGTTCAGTCCGGCCCGAAGCCACCGCCTGGGGCCAGATGATGGCGAAGAGTCAAAACATTGTCCCGACAAAAGTCAGCATCCGTGGTCAGCTGATTAGCCATGTGACACATATGGATGTTAAAGATCCAGAAAGATATGGCTAAATCCGATTTGAGAAATGCTTCTTTTAAAACTACAAAAACATCAAGACATTAAGTTTCCCCGTCAGCTGATGCGGTGACGTTCCAAAGCCATCGCAAATATACACACCTGCTTCATAGTGTCCTTTGAATTCAGGGCCTCTGGCAGTGGAGTCTAGGGGAAAGAAGGAGAGATGTTTGTCACCACTGAGCCAGTTCTTCATATCTGACATCTCTGAAATAAAGCAGCATTCTCGGGGCGATCTAACCGGAATGGTTGTTGATGATTATCCTGCCATGACTTCACCAAATAAAACCAAGCTGGACATTTTGGTTAGAACGGATAATTATTTTCTTTTCATTTGGGATGAAGGTCAACACAAATACATTTTATCTCAACCTGCACTGTGTTGCCATTGTCTCCAGCGGGGTGTGGGTGGGTGTCAAGTGTTTGTAATGACGTGGGAGGACATCAGCAGAGGAAAGTACGCAGCCTGTCGCCTGTTTGCTGAGTAGAAAAGGTTGCATTTCACTGTGGACCATAATTTCGCATGAGTAGGCTTGAAAATATAATCTGCTCAAAAATGAGAGGGGCTGATGTCGCAGATGTATAAGATTGATAACATATAAGATCTGTTCACTCCCACTTACAGAATCACATCACATTAAACAAATTGACACCTCCTGCCATACAAGTATTTAGCGGCGCAGTGTCTGTACTTTGGCCCAGGTTGCACTTCCTCTTTTTTTTAACGTGGCTTTTATATCTTAAGAAACCTCTTGCAGTTCTTGTGTTGAGCCTGCATTCCCGTGGTGTTTGCTGTCCAAGTGAAGCCTCACAGGCATACGAAGATTATTCAAGAGCATTCTTGAGATCACATTTTTCTTTTTCTCTATTGGCGCTTGGTGTTATGTTTAAAAAGTGATCATGTGTCGCATTCACACAAACGCCGCATGGCGGTGTGAATGGCGCGCTGGCCATTGTTTGCACTTGACGAACCCACTGCTGTTAGCTCCCTCTGCAAGAGTGTTATGGTGGTTGACATGTCAGAGTAAAACGCCACGCTTTTCAGTTGATTCCGGACTTGTTGACACCGTAAAATCACATGTGTGACATTGCCTTGCCAGTCATCATCCAACCACAAAATGCGGGAGAACATGTGCCTCTACAAGCAGGCGGTCAGAACCATTATGAATGTAAAGAACACGGCTCCACTTTTGCTTCCATCTTTTGGGATGCAGGGGGCCCAGGAGTGACACCCTCACATCTCTGAACAAGGACAGCAGAAGGAGCCCATGCTTGCTCCCATTTGAGGAACCTGACCGCACGTGTTCAGAGAGGGAATCGCCAGTTTCAGTGTGCCCATCGCTGATATGACGCAACAAAACTACATGGCATTTTTGGGAACAGTTTCAACTGAGGCACTTGTAAAACTGTCATGGTAAAAGCCCGGTTCCAATTAGAACTCCTGTGTTGTTTAAGGCATTGGCCTCGGGGAGGACATCTGCGGTGTCAAGCGTTGTTATGTAATTTATTGCATGCAAGATAACAGTAAAAACTCCTTTGATTCACCTGCAACAAGTTGAAATCCTGTGACTCTCCCTGTGAGAAGGCAATGGCGGCGGCTATGGTTATAACCAAACATGACTATTTGTTATTAAACCGGTAAATTGAGTTTCTTTAAATCTTGGTATTTGGCTGGTGACAGTACAGGATACAGCCTGGGGAGATTTACATCTGTCTTTGACCTACTGATACTTAAAAGTCAAGTAAATATAGAACCTTTGGAGTCTGTTTTATGTCTTCCTGTGACCTGGGCACTAAACTCTCCCCTCTCTGCAAACCTTCGATAATCTTCTCTGAAAACCAAGTGTGGGGGAAGCTGAACAATAAACAATACTCTATTTATAACCAGAGTTTAATAAAAACTTTGTGCTTTGTTACCTTCCTGTGTCTCCACACCCCAGCAGCTAACACAATAGAAAAATCTGCTTCAGAGTCTTGGAAACATTCTTGAAATATCTGCAAACTTGTGTTTAGGAGACCCCAACTGTGTCCAGGTGAGGCCAGAGGTTACAGGAGGAGAACTTTTAAATGCGTTATGCTGCTCTCTGACAATTTTATTATGCCCTCATGAGTCAGACTCTCCTTAATCTCAATAATTATAATAACCACTTTCTAGTTTATCAGACGCTTATCAGCCTGATGTGTTATCGTGACGTCTAAGCCAAGATTTGCCAAATCACAATACGCAGTTACCTCTCTGTATTTTTAACCCCCCTTCAATATATATATCATCCTATATCATCATCACACTCCTGCCCCTGCGCCATAAAGTCATAACAGCACTCCAATAACCATTAAAGCCATTAAAGCAACGTACCCAGCTGATGCCCCGTATGGTCGCGGCTTCCACTGAGCAGCGGTCCGGGAACACTTGGTAATTGTAGCTCCGAAACAGATGCATCTTGTTTCAGATCAAAACAGCCAGTGAGCAACTTCCCGAGTCAGATGATGTACACACGGACTCTGCGCCGCCGGACATTATCCGCTGCGCGCCCCGCGCGTCACTGTCACGGCGAGGACGCGGCGGTGCCGCGCGTCAAGCCACTTCAGGAATCCGCATTTTCACTGTCCAGCGCAGGGTTGTGTGTCGCTCTCCTGCATCCGGACCCAGACTGGTTGCCCTTTGCTAGACGTGTGTCTCCCCCAGTGAGCTCGGGCTGTGTGTTACTCAGCCATCCCTCCCTCGCAGGACTCTGTCGCGTGTGTGTGTGCGCTCTCCGGCTTTGGCAGTGAGCTCAACTGAGTCATGTGGGAGACGAGCGCACGACCTCGGGCGCCTTTAACGCCTGATGGATGGCGCTTGATTGAGTGAGCTCTGCGTGGAGGTGCTCTGCGTGTGTGTATGTGTGTGTGTGAAAATCTGGCAGGTGCAGGCTCTGCGTTTTGTCCTGTAATTTAAAATGCCATTAAAGGGAACCAGTTGGTTGTGAGGCTCATGTCGCCCAGGTGACAACACACACCTGCCCTACAGGAACCCAAACCAATAAAAAAAAAAACTTCTGCATCAATAAGACACAGCAACGTGTCATTTGGCTGGACTTCAACTGCGTTCAGCTCAAACGCCGAACAGTCATTCAGGTTTGTGGACGACTAGCTCACCTTTAGGCTCATAAGACTGAGCCAGGGGGGGGTTGGGAGTCCAGGGTTAGGGTGACCTTTGAGTCCACCGACTCTGCTGGAGTTGAACATGGAAATGGAGTGTACTGAGCTGACAATTCTGTCTGATATCAGACCAAGTCAAGGGTAGGTTAAAGGAGGCATAACGTTCCAAGCGAGCACTGTATGGTCCTGAGTTTGTTCATAGCTCGGCGAAGCCTGCGTGAGCCGCACAACTCCGCATACACACTTATCAGGGTGTCCAGCTGTCTGGCTCAAATGGGCCTGTCGGCGCGTGGACACGCAGATAAAAATGTTTCAAGGGCAGAGAGCGGTTTGGGATGGAGAACAGTACTTGCTGTCTCCGTCTGGCAGTTTTGTTCAGTTCTGTCTCTCGGTTGGATCACGTGTGTGTGTGTGTCCTTCGCACAAGTGTGAAACTGCTCTGGAATAATAAAACTCAGATCATAATGTCGTATATTACACCAGCAGGTCCACTGTAATTCGCAGTTGTGAAGGCATCTTCACAACTGTCTGTGGTTCAAGCGTTTTTTTTTCTTCTATTGACTCTGGTTGTGTGGTGGTGAAGAAGCAGGTGACTTACTTCTTGCATCTCAGGTGTGCAGCGTCTCCGTGGAGAACAGATGGATTCGACTAAGCTCTCCATCGAACAGATGGCTTCAAATGTGTCTGTGTGAAACAGGGAGAAACCTGCTGGTAAGTAGATTCTTGAACAACCAAAAAAGAGACCTGGGAATGCGCTGAAGAGCCTGACATCTTGTCAGTAATTGGGCGTAACAGAAGCGCTTTGAAAGAGGTGTAAATATGGAGACTCTCAAAGGAGGACAAGAGGACCCTCTACTTAATTTGATTTCTCATGTGCCTTAGTTATAACTGGATCGTGGTCAATCCTGCAGGCTGAACATGTTATGTAAGGCTTGTTTAAATCCCAGCTATTGTTCCAGCGCAGGACTGCCCTTCCTGTACTGACCTCAGTGCCTGAGTCAGTTTGGCATGGCCTTCCACAAGACATACAAGATCCCACCCTGCTTTCCATGTTTTGGCTTGGCTTCCCCCAACCGCATCTGGAAAGCTGCAAGACAGCGATGTATTAAAGCTGCCTTTTGTGCAGGTCGTTATCGGAACTCTAGCACCTGCTGCTCCTGTGTGCCACCTGAGTTTTAGACCTGACTACGTCTTTCTTGGAGCTCCACTCTATTAATTTGTGTGGTGAGTGAAAGCCAACAGACCTCGCTGCAGATCCCATCCCCTCCCAAGCCGAGCTTCATACAAGTTCTCCCCCCAGTACATCGACACTGTTGTGAGGCATGTTGTATCTACCACGGTCTCCCAGAAGAAAACAGCAAGATACTTCTTACCAAGTTTAGACCTCTGCGGAATCATGAGGAGGCGCGTCAATCACGGCTGTCCCAAAAGCTAGTATTAAAGAAAACAAACTAAGTTTTGAGAATGGTTTTTCAGTGTTCCTCTGGCTAAACTCGTTCTACTCTGTCTTCCTTCCAAGTGTCTCAGAGACGCTACGGTGCTAATTTTAAGACTGCTCACGATAAAAGAATCCAGTCTTGCTGCATATGAGCTCCTGGGGGAATGTAAACACGATAGATTAGCTGATAAGGAAGTGCTCAGTGCCACTGTCTGTTTGATCGTATCTGACCAAACAACGCTGCACAGAGGGGAATTTTGCAGGGATTTATGGTAAATTTTAACACACCTTAAGAAAATATGTCTTTTTCAGAGTCTAATCTGTGCTAATCTGCACTAGGTGTCAGGGTTTCTGAGAAGGAAACATTGGAGAAACTCTTTAACAATGAACTTGGTCCAGAGCATATTCTACACTTTCACCATGGAAGAGAGATTCAGTATAGGTTGCTCACACATTGAACTTTTTGTGTGACATAGGCCTAAACACACTTCGCCCTGCGTTAAGTGTCACACTTGTCTGCGGTTTCATAAATGAATGCTGCCCTCTGCTGAGATCGCAGATGTGTTGCAACCTGCATCAATTGCATGATCTCGCAAGCGGACCTCAGCCAGTTTTACATTTAAATTAAGAGCAAAAGAGTAGCATGGCCCGGGAGATAGCATGTAGCTGTCCATCCACAGGAAGGTTTGATCAGCACCTCCCTCAGAGACTGCATGGTTGAAAACGCCCTCCAATGCGACACTAATGCCTAATTGCTTCTGCTGAGCAGGTCGACATCAGGCGTGACAGCCTCCACCATCACTGTGTTAACGCGGGTGTGGATGAGTCAGACGTAATGAAATGTAAAGCGCCTTCAGCATTGTTATAGTAATGAAGGCACTTTTCACCTACCATGAAAAGGCAGCAGTTTTTACATGAAGAGACTTGGAAGCTTGTGCGTTTCCTGATGAACTCACGAAAGAGTTTGCATAAATACAAGACAAAATCCTATCACTGTAAGTTCTATCGCTGGGGGTGTGTGCCTTCGCATTTCACCGCAAGCATTTTTCTGTCTGTCTCTCTCTCTCTCTTTCTGTATTATTTATGTTTCTGTCTGTGTGTTTCTATTTAGATCCCCTAGGAATGGGAGTGGGATTTCCTGCAACACATCTACGCCCATGGAATGTGTAATTTGCCAGCTATATTTGTTGTGCTTGTCCTGTGAGACACATAAATGTGCACATTTGTCTTTGTTGTGAGAACATTAATTTGCCATACTGCATTCCATAGATCTTTTTCCTAAACTTGACCATCACGATCACAACCTTCTCTATAATCCTAATCTAAACCTAATTCTGGCCCGAACTGTAAAATCATGGCTAAAATGTCCTCTAAATGAAATGTCCTCACTAAGAGGGGTTCAAGGAAAAATACATTCTCCCAAAGCTAGACAGACAGTTATACACACACATCTAGAAAAACATACGCATGCACACACACGCGCATGCACACACACATGCACATGCCTGTCCGCTCACACACACATTCCACATACAAATGAGGCATAAAGTGACACGCAGCATAAAGTGGTTATATTTACCAAAAGTAAAAAATATCTATGTCAATTATTACGAGTGAATAATTTATACAAGTTATGAATAATGACAAAGGGTAATTGTCCAAATAATCTTATGTTTACACCGCACACCCTCTAAGTAAAGCAGATCTTTCATCTGAAAACAAAATCATTATGAAATAATATCATGAATCAAATAATCTGTCAGTCAAAACATGACGTGACCGGTGACTCACCCCTTCTATGCGACTTGCTTTTTCAGCTTTTGCTGCTGTCATATGCCTGGAGATGGTTTTACCCGTCAGTGAAGAAGCTATGCGAGTTGTGGGGAGTGTTGCTGGGCACAGCTTCCTGTATCTTTCTTATTGGTCATGCAGGGCGAGCCCCAGGGCAGCGGAGCGGCAGTCAGACACGCACAATGCATGTAGTTGGCTTTCAGTCATAATTACCGCTGTGATTTTCATGCCGTGACATCGACTCTTCTAACCAACAGAGTCAAACTGCTGAAGATCAATTTTGGAGCACAGACTTTATTGGTCTGCATTACGGTTGACTTACAGTTCAACAACCAAAATAACCAAAAGACATTACACACACACACATATATATATATATGTGTATAAAAAATACTCTGCTGTGAAGTCGCTGTCTACCAGGCTCAATTTTGCAGTGGTCATGTTTTCATATTGGAAGTATCCTCCCTGTAGATGCAGATTGATTTTGTTTTGCTTCTTTTAATTTGTTTAATGCTTGTAAGCTATCGATTTCTTTCTAGCTGACCACACATTTATGTAGTTGGACTGAGGTGAATGCTCTAATTCATGTGACTGACTTTATGAGTGAATGGGCTGACTATGAGATGGGACTCGCCATTAGTCCAAAAAAAAAAACAACCACGGCGAGATGTAATTTGCCTTCATTTATCGGACAGTTCAAAGTCTTACATCTTACACTCCAAGTAATGAAATTATGATAATAGTTTTTTTGCTCTCACCGTGCCACCATCACCTCTAGAGCTGTCATGCCGCTTCGTGCCACGCGGGGGCACTGTGAGGGCGAATTGCAGTTCCTCCAGTTTGAGGGCTTCCTGCGTGCAAAGATATTTTCGGCAGGAGAGATACACAACCACGCGGGAAACCGTAAAGCACAAACACACGCTCGGAGACGACCACCGCGCGAAGCAATAGCTAAAATGTGCATTTGTGATGCTTTGTGACAAAGAGACACCTTTGCGGAGCGATAACAAAGAAAACCCAGCACCTTTTTTTTACTAATTTCTCTCCCCCTCGGTTTAGTGCGTCTTCTGGGTCGCTGCGCGACATCTTTGCGGCGTCACCCACCGGATCGACGCTCACCTCGCTACCGCCGCGTCGCTGTTTTGCTAGCTGGGGAAGTAAATTGTGTCCGCGCGGTTCGTTAATTGCCACCGCAGACACGCGCTGGCAATTGCTAAACTCGAACGCCAGCTCGCTGCTAGTGAGAGGCGCCGTCCTCCGGTCTTCTCCTTTTCGGGTTCCCCCCGTCGTTGGAACAAAGGAAATTACATAATGTGGCTATAAGCCGTCGGCGTCGCTGGCTCGCAGGTCCGCTGTTGAAAACGCGTCCTTATCTCGCGCTTGTTTACGTGCTGTCGTCGGGAGCTGTTCGTCGGATTTGAGCGATGGGCAACAACAAGACCTACATTAGCATCGGCTATGCTACCTTTGGTGCCTTGGTGGGATTTTCGGCGTTCCTGGTCTGGAATATCGCTTATAAACAGCCGTGGACGGCGGCCATGGGAGGCCTGTCAGGTGTGTGAACAAATAATAATAATTTTGTTTCCCTTTTCCCGACGCGATATTGAAGCATTTTTTAAGGGTGTCTAATTCTCAACACAGGCCTGCGCCGTCAACCCCAACCACAGCTGTGTAAATCAAAACTAATCATTTAAATCCCAATACGTGTTTCGGTCTGTGCTCGAGGTCTTAATACTCTTGATACATGTCGTCACACTCATGCACGGCTTATACTGAACCCGAATATGATGTTTAATTGATTCCTAAGTGCAGGTGAATGCTTTGGTTGGTTGGTTTGTAATGCGTCCTCAACAAGTGTGTGTGTGTGTGTATACGTGTGTGTCTTTTTGACAGGAGTGCTGGCGCTCTGGGCTCTGGTCACACACATCATGTACCTGCAGGACTACTGGCGCACCTGGCTCAAAGGCCTCAAGTTCTTCATCGCCGTGGGCGTGCTCTTCTCCGCTCTGGCTGTGACTGCCCTCATCACCTTCTTAACTCTGGCCATCACCCAAAAGCAATGTAACCCCTCCTTCTGTTTTCTGTCAACAGCAGCCCGTAATGATCTTTTGAGGTCCCGATACAAGCGCTGACCGGCCGTGTCTTCTCTTGTCTCGCAGCTCTAACCGACCCGAGGAGTCTCTACCTTTCCTGCGTGTGGAGCTTCCTGACTCTCAAATGGTCCTTCCTCCTGGTTTTGTACTCGTACAGATATCGCCAGGAGTTCGCGGACATCAGCATCCTCAGCGATTTCTAGTCGGTTCTGATCTTAGAGCCTGTGACGGACTTTGGAGAGGTTTAGGCTGCCAGGAAGCGCAGGTCAAAGAGCTTTTGTAACAAAGAGGAAGAGAAGCGGACACGTTTTGATTAAAGGAAAACAAACGGGCATCGGACTTTTACCACGTGGAGTTGCTGCACTTGTTGCACTTGCTTAACAACCCCTGTGTTTGTATTGTAACCCGCTCCCCCGGCTTTTAATGACTCACATACGATACTCGTGCAAATAATCAAAAAGTCTGAACCCCAGAAGACTGGAACTGCTTTTGTTAAGTTAGCTCAAGAACAATTACGGGAGATTTATCTTGGGTTTGTTTCATTTGGAAGTAGATGTATGACTGCAAACCGCCCGCCTCAGCTGGCTTTTCATCAAATGATTACTTGTCAAAGTGAAAGGGAAAACTAAACCTAAAATTTTGGCAACTGAACCCCAACCGGAAGCTCCTCCTCATGCCAGGGTCGGCGTTTTTATAGCTGTGGTTGTGCACAACTGAATCACAACATCTCCAGACAGTTGCTATCAATGCGTATTTTAAGTCAGTCTTTTAGATGCCCTTATTTAAAACTTCTTGTACGAGAATAATGAATGAACTCCCCTGGGCGCAAACGTAGTCTACTTCTCATTTCATGTTCTTTTAAGAGCCGATTTGTTGTGTTGTCACATGCTCGACAAAATGACCGTGCTGTGGAAGTTGTGCTTTTTCATGTTTAGATCTACCGGGAGGGGGGAGACTTGCTTTTTTCTGTAATTAATCCATCTTCAAGTTCCTACATTCCTGTTTTGAGAAAACACAAATGGATTTGATAAATAACTGCACTTTAGTCTTTGATATTGACGCCATTGTTTTGCACACAAATCCTGACACAATGGGAATTATGTTTTAGCTGTTATCAGCTGTGTCACCCCTTTTTAAGTGTTTTGAAAGTCTTGTATTATTTTAGGTAGAACTAAATTAGTCTTAGTCATGCCAAACTGGGCTTTGTGGAGGTTTAGTTCCAGCTGTAGCTTCGGTCTACTTTTTACCATAAACAATTGTATTTTTTGTTGACGAGAGAAAGAATGTAAGGACGCCAGGTGTATATAAAATGAACCCAATAAAGATGCATTTATTAATGTTACCGGTGCCTCTTTCTCTTTATTGCAGAAATGCAGCAGAGCCGTCACAAAATAGTAAAAGCAGTTCAGCTGGGTTTCCCGGCAGGGCTGTGCTTGCCACGGTTTTTCCTTTAAGCTCCACCCAGAAGGTGTTGAGGGTCTTCAGCATAGCTTGATAAGGAATCAGACAATTGGGTTGTGCACATATCTGAGCCAGAGGCCTGCAGACGCTGGGCTTCAGCAATAAGGTACAGTGGTGCGTTTTCAGGCTTCTTGTCCTCTGCTGTCTGTGATATTGATACAAACCCAACGCTCTTAAACAAGACGATGCTGATCCCCGGATTAGTGTGAACCTTGCATTACTTGCTGCTGACATTTTGATTCATTTATCCGTAACATAACCCCATGCAGGCCAGACATGTTTGGGCTGAAGACTTTTTTCTTTTTTTTTCAGACGATAAGGAAAACAAAGTTCCCTTATTGAATGTAAAAACTCTACCTTCAGAGCAATTTCTTCTGCTTTTGCCCTGCTTAAACCAAACAAGCCCTTTTCACCCCTTTTTGCCAGCCATCTTAAATGTCGAATAACTGCCAGTATTATCTTGCAATTAATACAAGTTTCGATCTAAATGGTGGAACGCTTTGTAGATTTGGTTGAGAAAAAAACAACAAAAAACAGTTTTATTCTTTTTACAGCATGTGGATCGTAAGGTTGCTGATCAAATATTGTAGCAGTCCACCTGCCTGTTGGCTGGTCCTTCGTCCTTCAAGGTCAGATTAGGACCTGCACTTGAAGTGTGCCACGTAAATGTGAAAACGCAGTCCCCCCCTTTTTTTTTAGAATTTCAAACGGCCTAAGATTTATTATTCAAATCTTCTTTTGTTTAAGCTAGTTTCAGGTGTGCCAATGATGTCATTTTTTGGTTTAATTTATGGTAAAATATCAACTCAGAACTGTTTTGCAGCCTTTTGTTGTTGTTGTTGTTGTTGTTGTTGTTGTGGAGGTTCACATACTTGTAATTCCCTCAACTGGACCTTGATGATATCGACCCAGGATGCAGCTTTGCAATTATGTCTTACGATGTTACAGCCATGCACCAGGATCGCCCGCACTATGTGATCGACAGGCCTGCATATAACCTCCCAGACTTTGACAGGGAGTTTGACAAAAGGAGCCGGCAGTTCCCAGTTGGAGAGAAAGTGAGGAAGCTCTTCAGGTAAAGAATAACAATCCCGCCACACAGCCAGCCAGCGCTGCACCCTCTTCCCCGTCACACAAACGCCTGCCTCTGACAGGCTGCGCGATCAAACGGGGGAGAGCCCCGTGGCTACGACTCGCTACCAAGTTTGGACATTATGGACTTTTTTTTTTTTTTTTTCCGCACCAGCAGCCAGAAGACCTTAACACTTCAAAGACTCTGTGTTTGTTTGTGTCAGATGCTCCGCACCGAGACTGAGGGGCTTGTTATTCAGACATCTGCCTGTACTCGGCTGGCTTCCCAAGTACAAAGTGAAAGAGAACCTGCTGTGCGATGTCATCAGCGGGGTCAGCGCCGGCACCATTCAGGTCCCCCAAGGTGAGTCAATCCTCTCCTCTCCCTGATGTATCTATAATACGCTCTCTGTGACACGGTTTTTAATCTTGCATCTCGCAATGCTGAAATGATTTATACAGAAGCTAAAAGAGGTTTCTATTCTCTCCAGGCATGGCGTTTGCTCTCCTGGCAAACCTCCCGCCTGTCAACGGTCTCTATTCGTCTTTCTTCCCCCTCATCCCTTATTTCTTCATGGGCACTGCTCACCAGATGGTCCCAGGTAGATCAGAGTGATTTATCTGCAGTAATTTCACACAGTGACAGTGATAAGTCGTCGGAGAGGCGTCTGCCGCGCGGCTGCCTGACTCTGCACAGTTTGCGGCCCGGCAATGAAAATAGATGTGTCACACTATTTTCCACGTCTAGGCACTTTCGCTGTCCTCAGCATTATGGTGGGGATAGTGTGTCTTCAGCTGGCTCCGGAGTCGGACTTCAGTCATGTCAACGCGACCAGTAATGCTACAATAGTGGACACGGACAAGATGAATGAGGTTCGCCTGGGCATATCCGCGACCCTGGCCTGCCTCACTGCAATCATACAGGTACTGAAGCGTTGCAATCTTTTAAAAAACGAAGCTAAAGGAAATAAGCGCAGGGCACAGTGTTATCAGCCGAGGGCGTTTTCTTGCCGTCGCGTGCCTCTGCAGATTGGGCTCGGCTTCATGCAGTTTGGGTTCGTGGCGATCTACCTGTCAGAGTCCTTCGTCAGAGGCTTCATGACTGCTGCAGGACTCCAGATCCTCGTCTCGGTCCTCAAGTACATCTTTGGCATTAAAGTCCCACCTTATAGTGGGCCACTGGCTGCCGTATACGTAAGCGACTCCTCCAGACTTTGAAAAAAAGAAGCAAAAGCATCAAAAATGATGATGATGACTTGCAATTAAAATGAGTGATTTTGACCCTTTGTCCCAGACTCTCATAGACATCATATGTGGCCTCCCTGACACCAACATTGCCTCCTTAGTATTTGCTCTGGTCAGCAGTGTGGTCCTGATTGTTGTGAAGGAGCTGAGCGCCCGCTACCGCCACAAGCTCCCCTTCCCTGTTCCGATGGAGATCATCATCGTAAGCAGTTTGTTTGTTTTGTCGTTTCCCGGGCGAATAAGCGGCACAGCGTTTTTTGTCTTTTCTTGTCTGATGCAGCCGTTGCACCCAGGGTGGCGGCAGTTACTGACCACCGCTCCCGCTCTAAACAGGTGGTGGTGGCCACAGCCATCTCCGGCCCGCTGCATCTTCCTGAGATCTATCATATGGACATAGTGGGAGAAATCCCCTTGGGGTAAAGCATGCTATCAGAGGCTGCTTCATTCACTGAAATGAATTCACGTCATTGATTTTTTAGTATTCGGGTTAGATTTTTTGTTTTTGTCTTTGTTCTCCAGATTCCCAGCACCAGTTCTGCCAACAGTGAGTCAGTGGGAAGACATGTTGAGCACAGCTTTCTCCTTAGCAATAGTGGGGTATGTCATCAACTTGGCTATGGGCAGGACGCTGGCAGCCAAGCACGGCTATGATGTGGATCCTAACCAGGTAGGAAAATTTCTTTTTTTAGAAGTTAGAAATCTGTATTGTTTTGCCTCTTGCAAAAAAAAAACAAAAAAAACAAAAAAAAAAACAGTATACATGTTA